>OZ024825.1:86851647-87094147 GCA_964016985.1 Anodontia alba | reverse complement strand
GTGGCTCAGTTACTAAAGCGTCCGGCAGGTGTGGGTTCGATCCCCGGCCGAGTCATACCAAAGACTTTCAAAATGGTATTAGCTGCTCTTTCGTTTGCGCTCGGCATTGAGAGAGCGGAACTGACTGGTCGGCCCGGTGTCAGTATAATGTAACTGGGTGGAATGTCACGTCATGTGTCTGAGGTGTGATTTGTCAGTGAGGCCTCGGACCCATCAATACCGGTATTGATGGGTCCGAGGTGAGGCAGCACTCTTAAAGTGAGCATTGAGCTCCTGTCACATCCAGACACCGTCGCGATATGACTGAAAGATTGTTGAAAGCGACGTTAAGTCTGAATAAAATAATAATAAAAAGAATAACCTTGGAACTTTCTTTTTTCATGTTGAAATCTGTCCGATGGATTAAAATTTAATGTCATACCCGCGCTTGCGCGGATCCTTTTCTAGTAATTCTGTGTCTACGCCCATAGATTCCGAGTCGGAATTACCCGAATAATTACGATCGGGTTGACAACGGTTAGTTTACCAAGGGGCGTCACTCTAAAGGAAAACTAGTTGTAACGAATCGCTGCTAATCAATTAAACTAATTAAGAAGGTATGTACATCTGTGATATGGTATGTATGCATTGTATAACAGTTTGCATTACTTTCTACTGACCTGTCCAATGCCGATGCTGTGTTCTTTGGCATCTGTCTGTGACTTTAAGGGGGATCTGGCCACATTTTCACTGTTTAGTTCACAGGGACCTGTATCGTACTATTTTTGAAGGTTTTAGATGCCTAATTGTATCTATAAAGACTAAAAAAAAAAAAACGATACAGGCGCCTGTAGTTTAGTTTATGCTTATCAGTACGAAACTGACAATCACGGAGCTAGTTGAACAAAAGCCAATGGTCATTTTTCTAGTGTCAGAAGCATGTGCTGTTCCGTTAGTTAGCGAAATTATTTGTCATCCTTTGAATGTAAATAAAGCTTTGAGATTCAAAGCATTATTCCGTGCTACTTGGAAAGCTTGCATGAAACTGGATGACCCTGTTCATTAATAGGCAGCACTCAATGTGCATGCTACATGTATATCCACCCCAAGTTGTTTTCAAAGTGTACTTGGCTACAGGTTTTCAATGGGTATAACAGGAGGAAACAAAATAAAATGTCTTTGTCACACATTTCAACATGAGTTTGGAAATCTTTCTTAATAAGTGAATGATTAACTGACATACCTGTATAAACATTGCTAGACGTCTCATTTGGGTGAATAATGCTACGTCAGCAGCTGCATGTATGTGTTATGGGCAAACGAGCACAATTATCAAAGGGAACCTGAATGTCAAAGAGGAACACTTTTGAACAAAGATTGCTTTTCTTCACGATTATATCCAACAAGTGTTTTGTACATGTATGTAGAAAATTAATATTGACATATAAATTTTTACAAGGTGTTTTTGGAATGAAAGACATAGATTTCATGTGTTTTGAGAAACCTTTTCCCTCAAGAAGAGGTTACAGTTTACATTGATGGAAAGAACTTATGGCTTGCGTAAATAGATATGGAGTATTAATTTGCAAAATAAAACGGGCTTTTTCTGATGTAAATTCTTGAATTATTCTGATTTTTTCTCACACTTTTACCTCTGTCAGGCTTATTATTAAAAATCTTGAATGTTTTACCTACCTTTCCCCTGCAGCATTTTGTAAGCATTACTGTGATATAAATCTTTTGCAATTTTCGCAAATAGAATTCAAGTTATCCACAAAATAATATAGGTGATTTTCAGGGGAAAATTTAACAGTTTTTATGTCATTTAATTTTGTGTTTGATTTGTCCTTGGACCTTATTTTATGTGTTTTGTGATGGAATAACATGTTTCCTCAAAGTCGTAAATGCTTTTAGAATATTCCCAATGTTTCTAGCTTTCTCCACATTTCACAAAGTTTGCAGTAATCACTGACCATTATCCTTAGTTAATAAAGCGAAGCATGTCTTTTCAAAATACATACTGAGGCCCTCCAAGGAGTTATGGGGAACGTCATTCATTTCAGGGGAACACAAGTCTAAAAAATGAAAGGAACAGGAGAACAAATGTAATTTTGGGGAGCAAAGAACATAGAAAATTAAGATTTTGATTTTGGGCAACAAGGGAAAATGCTGAAATATTTCAGGGGAACAAGGTACCCACCCCCCCCCCCCCCACACACACACACACACACACACCCTGGGAGGGCCTCCATACTGACAGATGCAGGTACATATGTTCTGGTTTATAGTTGTATGAAAGAGTTTTTAATTTTAATGTTTTGTTTGATAAGGCCTAGAGTCTGATTAGCAGACGCAGTTATACGTTTATGTGGGTGTTCCACGATTGGCCATTGGAGATATCAACCCCCAGGTACTTTGCACTGGTGACAACCTCCAGGACCTGACCATATAAGATGTACACTGTGTTAATTATGTCCCTGGCTGATATCACATATACCATCTGGCACTTAGATCTCCATGTCTGACCGCTTCTCCCACATAGATAGTCTGTCCAGATCTGTTTGTAGCAGCTTTCCATCTTCAGAACCTCCAACCTTCAGATACATGGCCATGTCATCTGCAAAGAGATGTACCTCCGATGGCAGATCATTGATATAAAAAAGGAACAGAATCGATCCTAGCATCGAACCCTTTGGTACCCCAGAGAGGACAGGGACCACTTAAGGAAGGAACAGATCCAGGATAGCGCGGTTCCTCTGATTCCATACTGGTGGATCTTCCTAAGAGTTTGGAGTGATTGACTTTGTTACTTAGGCCTTTGAAAAATCCAGCAGTACCAAATCAGTTTGCCTGCCTGCACTCACATTTCTTGCAAGGTCCTCGATCAGCATGGTAAGCTGCATCTTGAAAGAATTTTTTCCCCTAAAGCCATATTGTAGATCGTGCAGAAGGTCATGCTTGTCAAAGTGCTTAACCAAATGTGAGGCCAGTATATGCTCGTATGAGTATGCAAGTCAGGGAAATAGGACTGTAGTTTGGTGGCGGATGACTTATCCCCTTTCTTGAAGATTGGGGTTACTTGGGCCTTGCACCAGTCAGACAGGAGCTTACCTGTTTTAACTGATTGCTCAAATATTACCTGGATGATTGGTTCAATTTCCTCTCTCAGTTCTTTCAAGTTCTTATGTCGGTCAGGTCAAGCCACCTTTCCCGGTTTCAGGTTCTGCAGAAGCTGCAGTATACCATTGACAGAAATACTAAAGTCTTCCATAACAGGTGCATCATTTAGCACTCCAGCTGGTGCTGCATCAGAACTTATGACATCACTGTCGGCCATATCCTGGAGCTTCATTGTGGGAAGATGGGATAAGGAAAGTGGTTCCTTGGTGGTGAATAATGAGTGAAATTGCTGATTGTAAACATCAGTTTTCTCACTGGTGTTAGTGACTAGTTTGGATCCCTGTTGGAGAGAAGGTGTTCCTGACAGTTTTCATCATTAAGCCTAAGAAGAGCTTCAAGATAATTTTGATAGGAAACTTTGATTTTGTGTTAAATGTTTTTCCTTAGTGGTAAAAATTCATCTTGACACTTCTAGAGCTATGATAGTGATATTTTAAAGTGAAGGACTCTTAACCCTTAGTGCTTCAAGCAAAATTTGTTACAAACTAAATTTATATTTTTTTTTCTTTTATTTTTTTCAGAGGAAATAAGTCTTTATATTTTGTGTGACTATTTTATATGAAATGTGCAATGATTTATATGAAATCTCAAGATTTGTTTTCTCTAAAAAATAATTAAAAAAAAAAAAATCAAAATTATAGTCTGCTGCAGATGTGATTGGTACTTTAAAGTTTAAGTCCACTTAGCATTACTAATGTAGAATTATTTAATTTCAGCAGCAGAGTGGTAGAACTTCCTGTGGTGGAGTCCTTGTGAATAGCAACCATGGGATCAGGGACATCACGAAAGGTAGGAATCCTTAATTGATCAAGAACATAATTAGTTTTGTCATGCAATTAGAGAGCTCTATTACACAACAACCACTTTATAACACTGTTGCTGGGATCCAAAGCAAAACGCTTCTTAGCTTAATAAACATGTTGTATCCAAACAAAAATGTAAAGAAATGGTCATTTTTTCTATATAATCTATACTATACATTTTCGTTTTGTATCCAAACTGTATCCAAACAAAAATTTATACTTTTTTGTTTGGATACAGTTTGGATACAAAACGAAAATGTATAGATTATATATATATATATATATATATATATATATATATATATATATATATATATATATATATATATATATATATATATATATATATATATATATATATATATATATATACAGTACTTTTAGGTTAACTTTTTAACCATCTTATATTCAAAACTGTCTTATAATGAACCATGTTTTAAAGTGGTTCCAGTGTTTAGACACCTATCATTGATAACACTTTCAAACAGTTGAGTTTCTTGCAATCTAATCTGAAGTGCCATATCAATTAAGACTCTTGATTTTTCCAGATTAATATCACATCTCAAACTAGGCTTGTTAACATTGACATCATGAAGTCTAAAGTGACATGCATGTAATGTTTCCACATCTTTAATTTCACCAAGCAGCTAGCCATTATCAATAAATTAATATGGAAAAAAAACAAAAACAAAACAGATCAGTTTTCTTCAGATGTCGTGTTCAGCAAGAGAAGGGTTAAATTTTTGGAGTATTGGTCATATAAATCACATGTGAAAATGTAGTACAATATTAACTCTAAATATTTAGACACTAACTCCTTATCATACTGTCCATACTTGTCCAAAAATTATAACTCCATTTTACTATCAGCAGGTCAGACACCATATTCTGTAGCATCTAACCTATTGTAGACTGAATAGATTCCCCCATACTATATATTGGAAGAGTCCAATTTCAATTTTAGGTATGTCTGCTATGGAATTTAGATATTCCTAAAGAAAAATGGCTAAACTGTTTGCAAACAGTGAAGATCCTGATCAGATGCCGCATTCTGTGGCATCTGATCTGGGTCTGCACTGTTTGCGAATTACCCTTTTACAGGTCTCCCGACTACAATGGGCTAATCTGGGTCTGCTTTCTCAGGCCTGTCTGGCTGCATTCTTAGGGTAAATATGGTATCACTTTAAGGCTTAGCACTCTTGGTAAATATTTCAGCAGATGACATTTTGAGATTTTTTTACCTGTTTTTCCCAGAAAACAGGTTTTGACATTTCATGAAAATTGTCTCCACTCTGCTAACCCCTTGGGAGCAGATTCCTTCCCTCAAAAGTTCCTTCCTTTTAGGGTAGACCCTTTTCAGAAGGCTAATTAAGCTTCTCCCGGTCAAGACAAAAAAATTTTAGTATAAGCGACTAAAAAATGCTGTGGATCCACTCATAACAAAGAGTTGGATTCTTACCATATAGTGAAAATTACAAAACACTCTGGATCCACACACACTCATAAGAAACAACTTGATTTTTACTTTATAGTGAGAATTCCAAATTTCCATGAGGTTTTTTTTTTTTTTTTTTTTTTGTCAAAGATAAAAAAAAGATTAGGTTTGCAGTGGAATGTGGAATCAAATTTATACCATCCAATTCTATAATTAAAATTCTGATAACCATTTTTATACCCTGCCACACAACAGTGGCAGGTTATTATGGTTTATGTTAGTTTCAGTGTGTCCATCCGACAGTCTGTCACTCCTTCTGTCCTACATCTTTCAGTCCACTTTTTCGATTCTGGAAGATAACTTGAGTAAATGTCGATGGATTTTCACCAAACTTGATATGTGCATTTATATTGTAGAGGTCTGGTTTGAGATTGCTCATTGGCAAATTTTGTCAGTTTTTGACAGTTATCTGCCCGCTGCACATCTGTATTTTTGTTTCCGGGCAATAACTTGAGTAAATGTCAATGAATTTTCACAAAACTTGGTACGAGGATCATGCAAAAAGTTCTGTCACTAACAGGCTTCCTTGGTTTTATCCCAGGTATATTTTAAAATGCTTCACTGCACTTGAATGGTGTGTTCAATAGCTAATGATATCCGTTTATTTCATTCAAATTGCTTTCCAACTGACAGAGTTATTTCAAATTAAAATAGATACAGTCATATACACTGACCAATTTACTTGCTACAATAAGAAATGACCAAGCAAAGGATGGTCAGGAGTCCACCTTTTACATGACAACGCCTCCTCTCATAAGTGTGAGGTTGTTAAGTCTTTTTTGGCTTCTGAAAAGGTGAAAGTTTTAAACCATCCACCTTATTCACCTGACCTGAGTCCCTGTGGCTTCTTTTTATTTCCAAGGCTTAAGAAAATGCTTCCTGGAAATAAGTATACGTCTAGAAGTTCTCTTGGCAGCACTATTTATCAGTGTCTCCATCAGACACCAAAAGAAGACTATTTATCTGCTTTTCGCGACTAGGTAAAAAGGTTATAAAAATGTGTTTCAGTAAAGGGGGAATACTTTGAAAGTTTGTAATAAAAATATGTTTGATAAAACGTAGCACTGAAATAATCCGAACCCAGTGACAAAACTTTTTGCAGGACCCTCGTATGTGCATTGATATTAATGGAAAATTTTTGTCAATTTCGACAGGAGTCGAAATCAGCATCATATCATGTATTGTTTCAAATCCCATTACATAATATAATGTTGTATTTATCAACAGAATAAAAAGCTGAAATATAAAAATTCCTTACAAAACTTTATGGCTTTTTAGCTTACCTAAGCCAAAGGCTCAGGATGAGCTATTGTGATCACTCCCCGTCCACATTTGAACAACTTCTCCTCTGAAACCTCTGGGCCAACTTTCTTCAAACTTCATGTGGAGCCTCTGTTAAAGGGGGATTGAAAATTTGTGCAATTGGTCATGGCCCGTTAATGAAGATGGCCGCCATGCCCATATATGGTAAAAATACTTAAAAATCTTCTTCTCCAAAACCAAGAAAGCTTCAAGGCTGAATCTTGGTATATAGCATTATGGACTCCAGGTCTACCAAGTTTGTTTGAATGATGACCCCAGGTTGACTTTGACCTTTTTACAGCAAGATTAAATTTGCATCCCCATGCATTTGTATGGGGAAAATGTTGAAAAGTCATTTTCTCAAAATGTATTAAAGACTAATGGCTGAAACTTACAATGTATGATTAAAGTAGTAAAACATTTAAGTTATAATCACAATTTTGTCCCCTGAGGGTTATCTGCCCTTGCTCCTTTGCTGTATACATGTATGATATCAAATTGTGTAATTTTTAGCTCACCTGAGCTGTGCTCAAGATGAGCTATTGTGATCACTTTTCGTCCGTTAACATTTTCAAACAACTTCTCCTCTGAAGCCACTGAGCCAGTTTTGCTCAAATTTCATATGGAGCCTCCCTAGGTTGGGGGAACGAAAGATTGCTAAAATGGTCACTGTCCATTGATCAAGATAGCCGCCATGCCCATATATGGTTAAACTTTTAAAAGTCTTCTCCAGAACCAAGGATGCCTTGGGGCTGTATCTTTGCACAAATCATCGGGGACAAGAGGTCTATCAAAGTTGCTAAAATAATTGTTGTACATAAACATTTGACTTTTTTACGGCGAGGTCAAGTTTGTTTCCCTATGTATTTGTATGGGAAAAATGTTGAGAATTTCAAACAACTTCTCCTCTGAAGCCTCTGGGCCAATGTTGCTCAAATTTTATGTGGAGCCTCCTTAGGTTGGGGGAACAAAAGATTGCTAAAATGGTCGCAGTCCATTGACCAAGATGGCTGCCATGCCCATATATAGTAAAAACCTTTAAAAATCTTCTTCTCCAGAACCAAATGGTGCGTTATCTCTGCACAAATCCTTGGGGACAGGAGATCTACCAAAATTGCAAAAATGATGGTCCTACATTGACATTTGACCTTTCTATGGCAAGGTCAGATTTGCTTCCCATGCATTTGTATGGGCCCTATACATTTACATGTATATGGGAAAAATGTTGCTCAAATTTCATATGGAGCCTCCTTAGGTTGGGGGAACGAAAGATTGCTAAGATGGTTGCGGGTCATGGACCAAGATGGCCGCCATGCCCATATATGGTAAAAACCTTTAAAAATCTTCTTCTCAAGAACAGAGGATGCCTTGGGGCTGAATCTTTGCACAAATCATCAGGGTCAGGAGGTCCACCAAAGTTGTTAAAATGATAGTCTTACATTGACATTTGATTTTTTTACAGCGAGGTCAAGTTTGCTCCCCTATGCATTTGTATTGGAAAAATGTTGAGAATTTCAAATGACTTCTCCTCTGAAGCCTGTTGGCCAATGTTGCTCAAATTTCATGTGGAGCCTCCTTAGGTTGGGGGAACGAAAGATTGCTAAAATGGTTGCGGTCCATAGACCAAGATGGCCGCCATGCCCATATATGGTAAAAACCTTTAAAAATCTTCTCCAGAACAGAGGATGCATTGGGGCTGAATCTTTGCACAAATCTTCAAGGACGGGAGGTCTACCAAAGTTGCTAAAATGATAGTCTTAAATTGACATTTGATCTTTTTATGGCGCGGTCAAGTTTGCTTCCCTATGCATTTGTATGGGCACCATACATTTGTATGGGAAAAATGTTGAGAATTTCAAACAACTTCTCCTCTTAAGCCTCTGGGCCAATGTTGCTCAAATTTTATGTGGCTCCTCCTTAGGTTGGGGGAATGAAAGATTGCTAAAATGGTCGCAGTCCATTGACCAAGATGGCTGCCATGCCCATATATAGTAAAAACCTTTAAAAATCTTCTTCTCCAGAACCAAATGGTGCATTATCTCTGCACAAATCCTTGGGGACAGGAGATCTACCAAAATTACAAAAATGATGGTCCTACATTGACATTTGATCTTTCTATGGCAAGGTCAGATTTGCTTCCCACACATTTGTATGGGCCCTATACATTTATATGGGAAAAATGTTGAGAATTCATATTTTAGACCTCTCCTTTATAATCCAGTTGACTGGAAACTTGATGATGAGCATTAGGGGCTTATGAGACACAAAATAGCTAAATGAGCCGATAGAAAATCCAAGATGGCCACCATAGCCGCCATCTTGAAAATCAATTTTTGGCATCTCTTCTCAAACCTTAGATCGCTTAGAGCCGAAACTTGCTCTTTAGCAACATGACGACTTCTGGATAGAAACAAGCTAAAATTGTGTCAGTCGAAAATCCATGATGGCTGCAATGGTTCTGCTCCATTGAACAAGATGGCCGCCAGAGCTAAAAAATAGAAAATCTTAAAACGACATCTCTTCCTTGACCAGTGGCTTGATTTCAAAATATTTGCACAGAAGTATTCCTCCAATGGCCTTCAACCAAAATTACTAAAATGGCTCCACTTGGCTGAACAAAATGGCAGCAAGAGCTAAAAATAGAAAGACATTTCCTCCGCAGCCAGTGTCCTGATTTCAAAGCAATTTCACAGAAGTGTTCCTCTTATGGCCCTTTACCAAAATTGCTAAAAAAGTTCTACTCGGCTGAACAAAATGGCTGCCAGAGCTAAAAATAGAAAAAAAAACATTTAAACATCTCCGCCTTGGCCAGTGGCCTGATTTTAAAATGATTTCACAGAAATGTTCCTCTTATCCCCCTGTACCAAAATTGCCAAAATGGTTCTGCTCTGCTATACAAAATGGTCACCAGAGCTATAAATAGAAAAACCTTTAAAAGACATCCCAGTGACCAGTGGCAAGATTTCAAAATAATTTAACATCAATGTTCCTCTTATGCCCCTTTGCCAAAATTGCTCAAATGGTTCTGCTCTGCTGAACAATATGGTTGCCAGAGCTAAAAATAGAAAAAAAAAACCTTTAAAGGACAGGATAAGTAGATGAACCAAATGCTTCTGTAAAATATCTGAACTTTTTTTTACATATGTCGTTTTGAAAATTTCAGCATTTTAACCTTGTATGCAAGATATCTCAAAAACTGTTTAAGCCATTGCCTTGTCATAAGAGTATTGGAAAAATGTTGCATGCCATCTGCATATCTGCAGTGGCGGTTTCAATCAGGTGAGCGAGTTGTGGCCCGTGGGCCTCTTGTTAAATATCTTCTTCTCTGAAACTGCTAGGGCAGTTTTCACCAGATTTCATGTGGGGTCTTCTATCAGGAGGGTATTGCCAATTTATTCAAATGGTTCCACGCAATTGAACAAGATGGCCACCATGTCCATATATGGTAAAACACTTTAAAATCTTCTTCTTCAGAACCAAGAAAGCTTTTGGGCTGAATCTTGGTATATAACGTCCCTTTCTCAAGCTCTACCGAGTTTGTTCAAATGATGATCATAGGTTGATCTTTGACCTTTTTACAGCAAGTTCAAATTTGCACCTCAATAGATTTGTATGGGTGAAAAGTATTTAAGACTAATGGCAGAAACTTACAATGTATGATCTAAGTAGTAAAACGTTCTAGTTAGGATCAAAATTTTGTCCCTCCCCGCCCCCAGGGCTATATGTCCTTGCCCCTGGGCTATATGCAGGTATAAAATCATGAGATTTTTAAACGTCTTCTTCTCTGAAGCTTGACCAATTTTCACCCGATTTCACATGGGGCCTTCTGTCAAAGGGATGTTTACAATTTGTTCAAATGGTTCTGCACCATTGAACAAGATGGCTGCCATGCCCATATATGGTAAAAACACTTAAAAATCTTCTTCTCCAGTACTAAGAAAGCTTTGAGGCTGAATCTTAGTATACAGCATCGGGGACTCAAGATCTACCAAGTTTGTTAAAATGCTGCATGAGACTAGGATCCCCTTTGATCTTTTTATGGTATGGTCAAATTTGTGTCCCAGTTGCTGTGGCAATACTGGAAGAATGTTGCATGGCATTTGCAAATATGCAATAGCTGTTTTTATCAGGTGAGCGAATTGTGGTCCATGGGCCTCTTGTTAAATCTCTTGTACTATGCAGCTGTGTTAGAATTTCACCTAACAAAAATTAAACCCACCTGATTGAATGTGCTGTGTATATAACAAGTGCATCGGTTCCAGGCCATTTGCTCTATACAGATGCTGCAACACATGATTTACTCTGACTAGCATCTAAAAGGAAAATCCCCCAACTCCTCCCCACCCCACCACCCCACAAAAAAAAAAAAAAAAAAAAAAAAAATGAAAACAGACCTCAGAATAGTTAGACTCAGTCAAATGAAGTCTGCATGAGGGGAATTTCTCCATTTATAGCTCTTATAATACATACTTTATTGCTAAAATCTGTACAGCGAAACCCCAGAAACAACAGGTGCCTCTTGTATGTTAGAGCTGGGGAGATATCAGTGCATCACTACATGTATATCATGATATTTTTTGAGATGATACTGAATCATGATACTGATGATTAGTATTAATACCTTATGATACCTGCATAATGCACTTTTGATATACATTGTATAAAAGGCTTTTAACCTTTACCACACTCTGGGCTAATTCGGCAGGCGACAGATTTATATTTTTTCCAGAAAATAGGCTCAGATATTTCATGCAAATTGTCACCTGAGGAGACAATTTGCAGGAAAGCAAGCATATTTTCTGGGAAAAATAAGAAAAATATTTCAAATTTTTTACCCAGCATGCTAAGTATATATACTCTGTGCTTTCAAAAAATCCACTTCAGTTAATATGCACATTGGCGAAAGTTTAATCAGCCTGCACTTTTTGCATACAAACTCAGTACAGACCATTATGGCTGACAACATACAGTGAACCTTCATTACAATGACAGCATTTGTTCCAGAAGACATTGCCATTAAAATGAATTTGCTGTTGTACAGGTCTTAGTTATACCATGGTTCGTGCGCATGTACGATGCGATAATGCACGAGCATGAGCGAGTGCATTATCGCACGTACATGCGCACAACCATGGTATAACTGATTTATCACATTTGCATGCATGTAGACCATCTACATCGCGAGATATTTCATGCTGAATGTTAGGAATTTAGGCCACTATGTGATAAAATACTTATAAATAATGAGCTGATTGATATGTAAATAAGGCGTTGTTTTGTTCTTATTTCCTCATAGAACATATGTTCTTTAAAGTATACAATATTCTTGCATAATTTGTGACTAATTGTTACCTCTTATGCGAAGGTTTTGCAACAGTCAAATTGTCACTGTAACAATTTTTGTCGTTGTATCGAGTGTCGGTATAAAGAGGGTTGTCTGTACACATCGTTAACAAATGTCTGGACACACTTCACCTTTGAGGAAAGGGACCTTTGTGTTCTGTAGTGGTTCAAATAAGAACAAACGTTCAGTTCTCTTTTGAAGCATTTTGGGTCAGCTTGTGTATCTCAGTTTTTGGCAACCTAATGGTAAAGGAAGAGGGCTGTTATGTAAGAACCAGTGCAACATCCTTTCACAGAGAATTTTCACCAGGCTTCTTACAGGATAAAAATATGTTTTCTGCTCAGTCTTTTTTAACTTTGAGCAGTGTTTAAGCCAGAAAGTGGCACAATCTCAGTGATCCAAACAAACATATTTGTCATTAATTAGTACAGGGGATAATAAATTGTTTGGTTGTGAGGAACATTTATTCGACAAAACAGTTAATCAGATGTAATTGAAACAAACATCAGTGAATGGTAATAATTTTATTAGTTCATACAATTTCAAATGGAGTTTATCCATCACAATTAAGTTTATCAATCACATGATGCAAATTATGAACACCTTTTCATCGTATTATGTTCTTTTTTATGTCATTCAGGTGTCTGGAAACGTCGGATAGCCAAGCCAGTTTTTGCATTCAGTGAATCTGTCCTTATTAAAATTTTGAACAGTAAAATGTTTTGCAAATCTTAATTCCTAAAATTTTGGACAGCAAGAATAATAGTTATTAAATTTGTTGGAAATTTTAGAACATTTACCGTAACACAATACTCATATATTTTGTGACAAATATAGAAAAAAAAAAAAAAAAAAACAAGGTTAAAGTATCATGATACAAACTCTTATTAGACACTTGATATCATGATGCTATCTATAAACTTTTTTTTAGTTGATACCCAGCTCAAATGTATGGATATATTGTATTCGACCTAATTACCACACTGCGTGCTTAGATTTTTCAAAATTACTGAACAAACTTGTAGTAAAATATCCATTTAACCTTTACCACTCTCTGGGCATTTTCAGCAGACGACAGATTGATGATATTTTTCTTATTTTTACCAGGAAACAGGATTTGACATTTCATGCAAATTGTCTCCTTAGGAGACAATTTGCATGAAATGTCATATCCTGTTTTCTGAGAAAAATAAGAAAAATATTTCAAAATGTCGTCTGCTGATAATTTTACCCAGAGTGCTAAGCGTTAATAGGGCAACACTTCAGCTTAGGACTTCATGACATGCATATTAAATGATGCATATAATTTTCTAGTTTTCTTTATAAAAGCATACGTTGTGGGTACTTGTTTGAATTGTCTCAACTTGTCAAGACAATTCAAATGAATTCCCACAACATATGTTAAAGAAATAGATAAAAGTACACAGGTTATAATCTAAAGTCTACTTAATTGCTTGACTTTGCGCTTAGAGGAATATGTGTCGTAATTAGGTCGAATACTGTAATATCATCCTAGCTAGTACTGTTTATGTGTAAGATGTACTTTGAAATAGAACTAATAATTTATTGATTTTAAACTTTCACCCTTGAATTTCTGAAGTGGACTCTTCTTTGCATTTGGTCTTGTCAGTTGTTGACAATAGGTTTTTTTTTTTATTGAAATCATTAATAGATTGGCAAACAGTGTAGATCCTGATGAGATGGCTCATTATTATAAGCCATCTCATCTGGATCCACACTATTTGCATAGGTATTTGTACCAGTCTATAGAGTGAAAACACATTAATAAAAATATATGCACAGTGTCACCAGTTGGACTGTTAATAATGACACAGAGAAACTCTCAGCTAAGCACTTCTAATGCAATGTTATAGATATGTTTTCATGGACAAGTAAGAAAAATAGGAAGACCTTTTGAATGAAAAAAAGTGCCTAAATAGATATGGATCCAGGTAAGGCGCATTTTCAACCAAAAAGTAGATATTTTTTTCTAATTCTGCATGAAAACATATGTTGTAGGTACCCATTAGAAGTGCATCAGTGGGATACCTCTGACTCTTTCCCTGCTAGTGGCGACTTTAGTTGTCTGCTGATATCCTTTGCAAACAGTTTGGATCCAGATCAGGCCCGACAAAATGTTGGGCCTGATTTTTGTTGTGCCTGATCTGGATCCAAACTGTTTGACACTCTGATAGTATTCTTGAATGATTTTTTTTATGCCCCTGCCATTTTCAGTGGGGGGTGGGGGGGGAGGTGGGGGGATGAGCATATAGTATCACTGCTGTCCGTTCCCACGAGCAGGTACTTGCGTGGCTTACCATCAGCATTTTAGATACTTAAGTGGCAAAATGGTCATCACAGGCTAGCCACATTAGAGAGAGCTATGGACAGGTAATCCATACTTAATCTGGCTAAATAAAGTTATTTTAATTTGTAGGCACATAATGATGGTCAGAAATCCATCCATTCCTAGGGATGTCCAAGTACCCTCGTACCATTTTTTTTTTATGCGCCTGCGCAGTAATACATCTTTTGAAAGCCACTTAAAATCAGTAGCCCCTTATGAACAGTTAATCTATACCTAACGTGGCTAAATGGCTAGCCACATAAGAGAATGGTAGCTACTGACAGGTAATCCATACCTAATGTGGTTAAATGGCTACCCACACAAGAGAATAATAGCTATGGACAGGTAATCCAAAGCCACTTAAAATCAGTAGCCCCTTATGGACAGTTAATCTATACCTAATGTGGCTAAATGGCTAGCCACATAAGAGAATG
Source organism: Anodontia alba (assembly GCA_964016985.1). Classification (NCBI taxonomy): domain Eukaryota; kingdom Metazoa; phylum Mollusca; class Bivalvia; order Lucinida; family Lucinidae; genus Anodontia; species Anodontia alba. The sequence continues at coordinate 87,079,263 of OZ024825.1, read as the reverse complement.
GTAGCTACTGACAGGTAATCCATACCTAATGTGGTTAAATGGCTACCCACACAAGAGAATAATAGCTATGGACAGGTAATCCATACCTAATGTGGCTAAATGTAATTTGTAGACACATAATGATGGACAGTAATTAGCACTTAAAATCAGTAGCCACTTAATGATTTTTGCCACAAAATGCATAGCCACGTATGTACCCATTCGTGAGTCCGTCCGTATGTACGTCCATCCCGTCCCATCCATCCATCCATCCATCCATCCATCCTGTACGTAACACAATTGGTTTCTGTGCGATATATTTTGAAAGGATTGGTGTATTGGATTGAAATTTTATACACAGGTAGATAATCAATAAATGTAGGATAAATTTGATTTAGGGTAAAATCCACTAATTATTTTGGGAGTTATGGCCCTTTTTCAACTTTGAAAAATTTTCAACTTTGAAAAATGGTTTCCATGCAATATCTTTTGAAAGGATAGGTGTATTGGATTGAAATTTTATACACAGGTATATAATCATAAAATATAGGTCACCTTTGATTTAGAGTAAAATCCACCAATTATTTTGGGAGTTATGGCCCTTTTTCAACTTTAAAAATGGTTTTCGTTCCATAACATTTGAAAAGATTAGTTGAAAAATAGTTGAAAAATGGTTTCCGTTTGATATCTTTTGTTGAAAAATAGTTAAAAAATGGTTTCAGTTTGATATCTTTTGAAAAGATTAGTGTATTGGATTCAAGTTTTATACACAGGTATATAATCATAAAATGTAGATCAATTTTGATTTAGGGTAAAATCCACCAATTATTTTGGGAGTTATGGCCTTTTTTCAACTTTAAAAATGGTTTTTGTTCCATAACTTTTGAAAAGATTAGTGAATTGGATTCATATTTTAAACACAAGCATATAACTATAAAATATAGGTCAAGTATGATTTAGGGTAAAATCAACCAATTATTTTTGGAGTTATGGCCCTTTTTCAACATTGAAAAATAGTTTCAGTTTGATATCTTTTGAAAACATTAGTGTATTGAATTCATATTTAAACACACAGTTATGTAATCATAAAATAGAGGTCGTTCCAATTAGGGTAAAATCAATCCATTATTATGGGAGTTATGGCCCTTTTTCGCCTTCAAAAGATGTTTTCCTTCCGATATTTTTTTTAAAAAAGATGGATTTGCGTATTGGATTCATATTTTATACACAGGTATATAATCATAAAATATGGTCAAGTTCGATTTAGGGTAAAATCTGCCAATTATTATGAGAGTTATGGCCCTTTTTTCAACTTCATTTTTTTTTACAAAATGCCTGCGTGTGGGTGAGGATGGCCCTGGGCGGGGGCATCTGTGTCATACTGATGCATTTCTAGTTTAGAAAAAGTTAATCAAAAAAAAAAAAAAAATCCACAGATGACAAAAAGCATGCATAATTACCCAGCATGCAAAGAGCTAATAAGTACCACAACATGTTTCCATGCAGAATTAAGAAAAAATATTATGTTGATACCCCCTTTTATCTAGATCTCTCTTCAGGAAGGTCTTTTGGATGAAAAAATACCTACAAAGAACTATGCATGATTAAAACTCATTATGATACCGGTTATTTTGCAGGCAAAGCCAGCCGTTATAATGGCTTTTCGCCCAGAACGTCCTTCCACTAGAGAAAAGGATTCCAGTTCAGACAGAACATCAACATCAACATCTGACCATAGTGAGCGGAAGGAATCTCCGGAAGGTTGGATTGTTGTGGATAAAGGGAAAGATCCTAGTCCAGATACAGAAAAACCCAATACAATGGATAAAAAAGAAAAAGACAAGCAGAATATTGGTAAGAAGCCTTAAAGGGAATTCAATGGATATACTTTCAGGGGAGACAACTCTTTCGAATTTGTGTTGCATCCCTTCTGAAAAGGGGTCTACTCTAAAAGGAAAGAATTTGCTCCCCTTGGGAGCAAATTCTTTCCTTTTAGAGTAGACTGCCGGACTCAGTGGCTCAGTTGGATGCGTGTCCGACTGGAGACCAGGAGGTTGCGGGTTTGAACCCCGCCGAGGTCAGCAACATTCTTTTATGGAGATTGATCATGAAATATTTTCTACGGTCATTCTCTCCCTTCCACTGATTCAAGAAGGGCAGTTGTTAGTTTCTGGTGATAGAATGTGCATAATACTGGTTAACGGCTTAGAGGACTACGCATGCCCAGTAAACGTGTGGTTAGGTAAACTGACCGCGCTCGACATGACCCCATTGGGTTGACTGGGCTATGAAACCTCAACACAAACAATTAAGAATAGACCTCTTTTCAGAAGGTACTTTGTGTGCATGAAAGCAGATAGGCAGTTGGAAAAGTTGTCTCCTTTGTAAAAAAAAAGATGGAAACTCTGCCTGCTGTATCCAGTCTGCTTTAAAGTGAACTTGAGCAAAATCGAGCTATCATGGCAAAAGTGCAAGCTACTTAATGGTATACAAGACAAAATATTTAGAAGTAAACGTCTAAGTACCGGCGCAAATTTTGTTCATGTTTACATAGAAATATGGGACAAGGTATACTTAAGTTTAATAAATTTTCAATGTATCAGGTAAAATTGAACAGCGATGTGATTCTTTAACTTTCACTGCTACAGGCGATGATAATAAGCTTTTGCAAACAGCATAGATCCAGATGAGCCGTCTCATCTGGATCTATGCTGTTTGACATTCAGTCTTTCAACTTTACGTATAAACTTCATTTCAAGCGATAGTTTGTCAAAAAAAAAAAAACAAGCAGACGACAAATGTCATCGGAAATTTGGCACCGAAAGAGTTAATGTTTGCTTTTTTAAGCTTTATGAAATTTCTTGATTGAAATGAAAATAAAACAGATATTAATCTGCTTATAACACAGTTTGTTTTAAGATTTTCTTTTATATTTGCCTGGATCATCACAAACCGAAGTCCCGGCAAATATAACAATCCTTAGTGCGCTAATTGAATAGTCTACCATATGTAAAAATCCAAAGCTATATTAAGAGACCGGCACGATTCCCGGCGCACGCGATTCCTGCGCCGGTCAATGAATGTAGTAGTGATAGGTATATGATATACTTGCACTGCCTTGTGGTACAAGCCGGCTTTTATAGCGATGTGGTAGAGTGTTGGCCTGTCATGTAGGTGGCCCCGGTTCGATTCCTGACCGCGGCATAAGAACTTTTTCACCTGTTACATCTGGCGCCCAGCCTAAATAACCCCATTTGATGGGCTTGGTGGCCCAATAGGCTTTGTGGCCTTGTATTGAGTGGTTGTTCAAATTAAGATTCATGGATGAATCTTAAAATGTATATATTAATAGGATTAGTGAGGACTCATTTCTTGAAAACCCATTTGTAAGTTACTCTGCTTCCAACATTTTTTAAGAAGTCATTTTTTACCATGAGTTTTACTCATAAAAAAGCAAATTTGCAAAGTATCGTCATGATTTAATGCAAAACCTACTATGCTCAGAAAGGTTTAAAGTCCTGAAAATGCGCAAGTTTCTATTCACATTCCTGCTTATTTACAGTTTTTATTGTCCCGCCTTAAAGTGGAGGAAGGCATATAATATTTTATTATATACAAAGTAATGAAATATAGAGAATTATTAATGCAATAAAATGCATATTTCGAAAAAGTTATATTTTCACTATGAAAATATAAAACTTATATTTTCACTCCTCTGAGCAGTGAAAAATATAAGATCTTGAACTACTTTTTTTCTTAATTTTAATGTTTTCATTATACAAGATGAAAATTTTTATGGTATTCACTTAAAAAGAGTAAATTTTCTTTTTATTTTATTGTTTACAGGCCAATGCGCGTTTCTGAAGATTTCCTTAAAAGTCCTTTTTAACCTGGAAATTTTATGTAAATGGCCCTAATTATTTAGTAAAATACCATAGTCCTAGTTATGTGCCCCACCCCCCTCCCCCCCCTCCCTCTACCAAAGGTGGGGGAGGGGGTGAGGGGCAACATATTGTTTTTGGGACGGATCCCGTTGGCGTCAGCGTAAAACTTCTTCTCAGCTCTGTAACTTGAATACCCTTTGGAATATTTTGATGATACTTGGTAGAAATGTAGATGACCTGTCGCATACAAGATTGACAACTCTGGCTTTCTTACTTTTGGAGTTATCACCCTTTGTTTTATTTGAAAAAGATTTTGTGTCTGCTCTGTAACTCGAAAGCCCTTTGGAATATTTTGATGGTACTTGGCTGAAATGTAGAACAGGACCAGATGACGGTCGCGGACAAGAATGACAACTCTGCCTTTCTTACTTTTGGCGTTATCTCCCTTTGTTATATTTGACAGTGATAATTCATTGATTTTGTATCCGATCTGTAAGTCAAAGACCCTTTGGAATATTTTTATGATACTTGGTAGAAATGTAGAACAGGACCAGATGACGTGTCGCATACAAGAATGATAACTCTGCCTTTCTTACTTTTGGTGTTATCTCCTTTGTTATGTCTGTTATGTCTGACAGTGATTATCCATTGATTTCGTGTCTGCCCTGTAATTCAAAGACCCTTTGGAATATTTTTATGATACTTGGTTGAAATGTAGAACAGGACCAGATTACGTGTCGCGTACAAGAATGATAACTCTGCCTTTCTTACTTTTGGTGTTATCTCCTTTGTTATGTCTGACAGTGATTATCCATTGATTTCGTGTCCGCTCTGTAATTCAAAGACCCTTTGGAATATTTTTATGATACTTAGTAGAAATGTAGAACAGGACCAGACGATGAGTTGCATACAAGAATGACAACTCTGCCTTTCTTACTTTTGGCATTATCTCCCTTTGTAATATTTGACTGTGATTAACCATTGATATTGTGTCTGCTCTGTAAGTCAAAACCCTTTGGAATATTTTTATGATACTTGGTAGAAATGTAGAACAAGACCAGACGATGAGTTGCGTACAAGAATGACAACTCTGGCTTTCTTACTTTTGGTGTTATCTCCCTTTGTTTTGTTTGAAATAGATTTCTTGTCTGCTCTGTAACTGGAATACCCTTTGGAATATTTTGATGGTACTTGGCAGAAATATAGAACAGATAATTCTGTCTTTCTTACTTTTAGCATTATCTCCCTTTATTATATTTGACAGTAATAATCCATTGATTTCGTGTCCGCTCTGTAAGTGAAAGACCCTTTGGAATATTTTTATGATACTTGGTAGAAATGTAGACCAGGACATATGTGTCACGTTTAGGAATGACAACTCTGCCATTCTTACTTTTGGCATTATCTCCCTTTGTTAGGTCTGACAATGATTATCCATTGATTTCGTGTCCGCTCAGTAAGTCGAAGACCCTTTGGAATATTTTTATGATACTTGGTAGAAATGTAGACTAGACGACTTATCACGCTTAGGAATGACAACTCTGCCATTCTTACTTTTGGCGTTATCTCCCTTTGTTATGTCTGATAGTGATTATCCATTGATTTCGTGTCCGTTCTGTAAGTCAAAAACCCTTTGGAATATTTTTATGATACTGGTAGAAATGTAGAACAGGACCAGATGACCTGTCACATACAAGAATGACAACTCTGCCTTTCTTACTTTTGGCATTATCTCCCTTTGTTATGTCTGACAATGATTATCCTTTGATTTCGCGTCTGCTCTGTAAGTCAAAGACCTTTTGGAATATCTTTATGATACTTGGTAGAAATGTAGAACAGGACCAGATGACATGTTGCGTACAAGAATGACAACTCTGGCTTTCTTACTTTTGGAGTTATCTCCCCTTGTTTTGTTTGTAATAGATTTCTCGTCTGCTCTGTAACTACAATACCCTTCAAAATATTTTGATGGTTCCTGGTAGAACTGTAGAATAGGACAAGACGACGTGTTCCTTACAAGACTGACAACTCTGCCTTCCTTACTTTTGCTGTTATCTCCCTTTGTTACATTTGACACTGATTATGCATCGATTTAGTGTCCGCTATGTAAGTCGAACACTCTTTGGAAGATTTTGATGATACTTGGTAATAATGATGAACAGGACCAGACGACATGTCACATACAAGAATGACAACTTTGGCTTTTTTTACTTTTGGAGTTATCTCCCCTTCTTGTGTTTGAATTTGATTTCTTTTCTCTGCTCTGTAACATGAATACCCTACAGAATATTTTGATGATGCTTGGTACAAATGTAGAACAGGACAAGATGATGTGTTGCGTACAAGAATGACAACTCTGGCAGGATTGAGGGGGACATTTGTTTTTTTTTCTAAAAAGCCTTTTCTAGTTTTAATGGTGATTTTATGTCAGAGAGTTGAAAACCTATATGCGCTAATGTCAATGCAGATTGTGCAGGATGATCAAAATCTGCACAGTTATCATATGCTTGACCTTTAAAGCACCAATCACAACAGCAGCAGACGACATTCTGAAATACTTTCACTTATTTATCAGAGAAAAGAAGGCTTTACTTTTCATGTGAATGTCAAACCTTATTTTTTCTAAAACAATAAAAGTAATTGAGAAATCATCTGTTGCAATTATGCTTGGCACTTTAAGCATTGAAGACATGTTTTCAATTTACATGGCCTATTTATGAACATTTCAGATACTCCAGCATGCCTGTATGGATATAATGGTTCAAAATGGCCTATCAGATGTTTGGGCAAACTGGACTTTAGTGTTAATTCTGGGCATGGTGGGTGTGCCGCTCTCTACTTTAACTCCTGCTCGTATGGTGGAAAAGGAGAAGAGACTACGGCAGAAATCTTTATCGTGAATTGTGGCTTTGATTGCAACCACTATTCATATAAATCTATTGTAAAAAGTAATTCTGGACATTTTGGCGCTGAAAATGGCCTATGCACAGATGAAAAAGGAATGCTAATAGGGAGCTGTATGTTTGGCAACAACCATTTGATGCTTATGACAAATGACTACAATTCTACAACTCTTAGTCACGGCATTTTCATTGAGACAGTCTATCCTGGACCTGCCAATCTCCCTGTGAATGTGAATGGCCCAGAAGGTGACAAGGGCAAAGGAGGGCTAACACTTGTTCTCTGTAGCGGAATGGAGGGAGGAATTGTGTGTAATGCACTTTACATGATAAGGTCAGGCTTCAAGGACAACAAATTTCAACAGAAGATAATTTCTGGGGAGGATAAATTTAAGTTTGATGTGGATGAAGATGGAGTTCTGAATGTTACAGGGTCAGGCAAATGTTCATATGGCATTTTCTATAACCGGGGGATGTCACCCAGTTCATCTAGAGCTCTTGTGACCTTGACCCAAGCATTGGATGGGAAAGAGTCTGAAATTTTGTTTGAAAATATTCAAGGTTATGCCTCACTGATAGTCCTGTGTTCAAACAGTAATGGTACTGAGGATTCAACAGCTGCAACAAGTTATTTCATCTCAGTTGGAAATAGTCAGATTTTAGAGGTCAAAGAAATTGCAGGTCAACATGGTCCAAGCTATGACAAATCAGATCTGTGGAACTTTGAAAGTGTTGCTGGGCAACTGCTGGTTTCCGGCCCAGTTGGTCCATGCAGATATGCTGTTTTATCAAATTTTAAAGATGGAGAAGCTGTACAAGGAGTACAAAACCAAGATGGCTGCCTAGCAACAGGGGAACCAACCAAACTTGAAGGACAGGTGAAGATCACCCTAACAGGAGTGGAAGGTTTTGTAGATAAGACATCCAGAATAGTAATCAAACTAGACCACAAAATTGTTGAAACATTCAAACCAGAAGATTTACAGAAGGAGAAAGGGACATGGAAGTTTAGTAGAAAATGGACAGAGGAGGAAAGATGTGTAGGAATACAGCTGATCAGAGTCTATGCTGTCAGAAAACATCTGAAAAGTAGGTACTACTTTCTTGCATTTAGATTTTATTATCCCCCCACTTTTCAAAGAAAAAGCAGGGATATTGTGATACCCCCATCCGTTCATCCGTCTGTAATGTCACACCATTGCTCCCAGACTATTTAAGCTAGAATCTCGAAACTTTCGCAGGTGATAGCCCTATGGATGATGACTGGAGGAACACATTCATAATTTTGATGTAACCCCTTGGGGCAGGGCCAGGGGGGATGTGGCCCCGAAGGGTCTAAAATCCATTTTGTACAAACATAGTCATGTTGCATATCAAATCGAAGGTAATGAAGAGTAGAATACAGTGGTGAAAAAATTTTGCCCAGGGGGCATGTCTGGGAGTCACTAGAGGTCAAAAAGTAGGATTTTTGGTCCCTTTTTTTTTATTGTTCATAACTCCTCTTAGGCTTTTTGAGCTAGAACCTTGAAACATGTCACAGATAATAGCCCTATGGATGAGGACTGGAGGAACACATTTGGAATTTTGATGTAACCCCTGGGGGCAGGGCCAGGGGGTGTGGCCCCGAAGGGTCCCAAATTCATTTTGTCAGTTTTTACCTAAAACCCTTATAGTCGGTGGGTGTCTCGTGAGCATAACTCCTCCTACAGTTTTTGGCCAATCATTTTGAAACTTCACAGATGTTTTGGCCATTGTGTGTACGTGTGTAGGTGTGCATATTGCTTGCTCATAATTCTCAGATTTTTTTTTTTTTAACTTTTTTCGCTTTGTTAACTTAGTCAGTTTTTACCTAAAACCCTTATAGTCAGTGGGTGTCTCGTGAGCGCAACTCCTCCTACAGTTTTTGGCCAATCATTTTGAAACTTCACAGATGTTTTGGCCATGGTGTGTAGATGTGCATATTGTTTGCTCATAATTCTCAGATTTTTTTTTCAACTTTTTCTGCTTTGTTAACTTAGTCAGTTTTTACCTAAAACCCTTATAGTCAGTGGGTGTCTTGTGAGTGCAACTCCTCCTGCAGTTTTAGGCCAGTCATTTTGAAACTTCACAGATGATTAGGTCAGGGTCTGAAGATTTGCATATTGTTTGCACATAAATCTCAGATTTTTTTTTTTTTTTTAACTTTTTCCCACTTTGTTAACTTAGTCAGTTTTTACCTAAAACCCTTATAGTCAGTGGGTGTTTCGTGAGCGCAACTCCTGCAGTTTTAGGCCAATAGTCATGGTCTGAAGCTGTGCATATTGTTTGCACATAAATCTCAGATTCATTTCAGCAGAGTTAGGGGCCCTTGATTTATGCCCAAAATTGGTTTCCGCTCAATATCTTGTGAAAGAATTGATGGATTAGGATCATATTTTGCATACATATTGTTGGTAACAATACCTAGCTTGGGATTGTCACATGACATTTTTTGTCAATTTTCAGCTGAGTTACTGGCCTTGATTAATGGGCAAAAATGATATCCGCTCAATATCAATATCTTGTGAAATAATGGACAGGTTTAGATCAAATTTTGCAAGCCAATATTCCAAATTTTCTACTTTGTCCATTTTTCTTACAAACTAACCCATCAGTTTCTTGAATACTGCAAAATAGATTTTTTCAATACAAATAGAAACTTGTATGACTTAATCCCCGCAGGTGCGACATCGCTTTCCGCAGATTTCTTGTTTAGTTACTTCAAATATGGCAAATAGTGTAGACCCAGATCTGTGTTTGCACTGTTTGCATATGCAATTTTATTGGCAACTTTGGTGTGCCACATTTTAGGCCATTAAATGTATCACTAATTTTTGTCGAACCTGTGTTAGCATAGTCAACTTTGGCGTGCAAGTTTCCGTCCGTTTTTTCGTTCATCTGTTTACTTAAATTTTGAAACTCTTATGTTCACTAACACTTATCAGCAGTCAAAGTATGCTATTCTATAGTGGCATGATATATTCTGTAATTACTGTAATTACTGTTTTCTGTCCTGATATATAGCAGTAATGCATTTGGTCATTTAATCCATTTTAGTCAGGAACCCCACAAAAGGTTACTGGTATACAGTGGGGACCCTGATCAGATGCTGCATTCTGCAGCATCTGATCAGGGTCTCCACTGTTTGCAAATAGTTTAACCATTTATCTCTAGGAATATCTAAATTATATAGCCTGACATACTTGAAATTGAAATTTAATTCTTCCAACGTATAGTATAGGGGAGTTTATTATGCCCCCGCTTGCTTAAGGCAGCACTGGGGCATATAGCATTTTGCTGTTATGTCCATACAGATGTATGTTAATAAACAGAGTCTAACAAATGTTTAAGAAGCTTACATTCAAATTTACATTGTTTGTGTTGAGGTTTTACGGCCCAATCAACCCAATGGGGTCACATCGAGCACAGTCAGTTTACCTAACCACACTTTTACTGGGCAGGTTTAATCCTCTAAAGGGTTAACCAGTATTGAGCGCATTCTTTCACCAGAAACTGACAACTGCAGTTCTTGAAGCATCAGAATGGAAAGAATGACAGTAGAAAATACTTCATGATCAGTCTCCACGAAAGAATGTTGCTGATCCGGCGGGAGTCAAACTCGCAACCTCCTGATCACCAGTCAGACTCAAATTTACATTGACATTTGTTCGCGTTTCTCTTGGAGGTCATAACATGGGTATCTTTTACATCACGAAAACATGCCTATATAATTTTGACCCCCTTAAACCCCACTTTTATATAGTAAAACTGGGGTTTACAGGGGTATACATTATTTTTCTTATTTCTGCTCAAAACATAGATTGTGGGTACTCGTTAGAACTGCCTCACCGAGGCAGTTCTAATGAGTACCCACAATCTATGTTTTGAGCAGAAATATGAAAAATATCAAAAAAATTTATCTGAAAATTTTCATTTTTTGGTGGTAAAATTTTCAATATATTTGAATAGGCATGTTTTCGTAATGTGCAAGGAAATTAAAATTTGCTACTTACCTAGACCTAAACCTTCAACTTTGTACTAGAGTTGCCCCTGGGTCATACCCTGGTGTGAGGCTAGGGGTCAAAATGTATAAAGGATCAGATTGAGCATTTGGAAAATAGTTGTTGAAATTTATTCACACAGATGTTGTTACCATATGGACAAAGACCAAAGGAGGAGCATTTGTGTATTTTGGACACATGTCTAGTTCAGTCTAAAATGGGTTAATGCTGTATTTTATTTCACAGCTGGTGAAGATGCTTATATTGAATTAAAAGGATCCCCTGATACCTTGATTCGACAGAAAGCAGGCGTGGAATTTGCACTCAACTGTAGTGGCCCTGCCTACCAGGCAGTGAATGACATCACTTACACCAGTGAACACTGGCAGTTTGCCAACTTCTCAAGAGATGTTAATTTTGGTAAGTATTTTAACCAGTTAGACTTTTAATCGTAGCTGCAGATAGGAAGGTTTTTTTCAAACAAAAGTATTTATAGTGTTTTCATATAAATATATGTTGTTGCATAGCTCCAAATAACACACTTTTTTCAACCAAAAAGTATTGTTATTTTTCTTATTTCTCTATAAAAACACGTTGTGGTTGCTCATTAGAAGCACCTTACCGAGATAGTTTGGTATTTGTCAGAGAAAATAAGACGTCATAGGCAGATGATTCACATGAAAAGCCAATTCTTATTTTCTCTGAAAAATAATTTAAAAAAAATTAGAATGTCATCTGCTACAATTTTCTTAGCAGTTTAAGGGTTAAGATTATAAGAATCTTTCATGAGTTTGAGGTGCGGACTGAAAAATCTGTTCCAAGGATAACTGTTTGACATCACAAGGCTTGCTGAATTGTTATCTCGAGAAACGGATTTTCACTCTGCACCAAACATCCATAATAGGTTCTTTTTCTTGCATATCTTTCAATGTGATATAGCTTTAGATTTAATTAGAACTGAATTAAATGCAAAATTTTAACATTTGTAAGGGTTTCTCTTTACCTTACAAAGAAGCAGATGCCGTTGATGGCTGATGTCCAGTTCTTCCTGTCCTACATAACATAAACTGATGTCATTTGTCACATTCTTGACATCTATTATTGTCCTAAAAGCCAATGTCGATGATGCAAATATGTGACCGCCTGTCACGTTAAGGTCTTTCTTTTTTCATCCATCCAACGGATCAGATAAGCGGGGTAAGCACTGGTATGCAAGAAAAATACTGTAACACAAGAGACGTTTTAACTTACAGGTAGTCAGAGTCTGGCTCTTGGTGGCACAAAATATGAAGCTAAAATTCCACAACTGTTGATGAAGACCTTTGATGGTTTCCTGCATATAAGCATGAGGTCTCCAGGAGTAGAAGCTGTAGATGAACGGAAAGTTGAATATAAGGTTGGTATCTGTTACACTAGAATGCCATTATAAACCTGTCCCTTATAATGCAGAAACCATTATAATGCGGTTGGTCTGTGGCTCCCATTTTTTTGTGCATTTTTTTCCCAATTTTGAAAGTTTTTTCCTTTTTCTGCGGAACTCAGCAGTCAAATAAAACCATTTCTGTATACTTGCCAATTTACACATTCTGTTTTACCAAAGTTGTCATCAGTATTTTGTCTTAAGGCTATTTCAGAGCACTTTACATGTGTCATATTTTTCATTCATCTGCTATACCTGGTGACCAATAAAGGATTAAAATTTAAACTGTAGCTGTCAATCAGCTTTGATCTAGCTGCAATACCGGTAAATGCATTGTGTCATTTATGAGTGAAACCTGAGCAAAACAAAGAATGCCAAAAAGCTCTTTGATATTATCGGAGGTTGTGAACAGTCATTTAACACATAAAAGGGCCCAGCAAAATTTGTAGTAGACAGTCTTAATTTATTTTTTCTATTTTCAGAGAAAATAAGTCTTGACATTTCATGTGAATCATCTGCTTGGCAGATGATTCATATGAAATGACAGGACTTGTTTTGTCTGGCAAATAAAAAAAAAAAATAGTCCAAATTGTTGTCTGCTGCAGTTGTGATTGGCAGTTTAAGAGTTAACTGACTGTATTTTGTCGCCTGCTGAAAAAAAAAAATGCTGGAAAATGTAAAGTGTATCTTCATTTAATACCAAATCAAGTATGTGCCTTCTGTACAGGTAATTGCACCAGTGATAATTATAATTGATTCCCAGGTTTTCAGTACATTCTGGTCTCCTGCTCGTCTGTGCGGGTCTTTCCATTTCAACAGAAGGGACAAATTTATTTATTTACTCTGAAAAGAATTGAACTTCTTGGGTGTAAAAGAAGAACTGACTAGCTTTCTTCTATGAAATGAAGTTTATTTATGTGTAACAATTCATGTGTAACAATTTTTTTTTCACTGGATTGCACACACAACTTTGATAGTATAGAAGTGGGTGGGGTGTGAGGACCGAGTTTAAGTCTGACCGCTATAACATGCGATCACTTATAATATGGTAGGGTGCCTTAGACACCACTGACTGCATTATACTATAGGAATGCATTTCTCCAGATAAGCATTTTTTTTCAACCAAAAAATAATTAAATTTTTCCTGTTTCTCCATTGAAATATATTATGTGGTACTCAATAACAGTGCCTCATAGAGGCGCTTCTATTGTGTACCTACAACATGTTTTTGTGAAGAAGTAAAAAAAATGTTATCTGGATACCCCCTCTTATCTGGCATTATGGGAATGACTTGTGGATTTTGTTGATGAAACACTTTGTGTTAAGTTTGTTAGTGATTCGCAGGCATTTACTCATCGATAAAATCCACATTAATAAAATTCATTTCTTATAATTCCCACTCAGTCATGTTTACATTGAAAATGTGAGAAAAATAACTTATTTTAGAAACCTACCAAAAGAAAATAGTTCCAAGATTTCTGCTCAGTGGATTTATTGAAGCATGAATGCCATGAAGTATGAATTTTGATTTGGTGTTTCGCCAGTCAGGGCTCAGTTGTTCAAAGCATCGTTAGCTGAACGAGCTTGTTAGTGGTCAAAATGTTAACTGTTCTAGTAATTACAATATCTAATTCACAGGTATTTTTGCTGAAAAAATGTGAGTAGCTTTTGCAAATGCTACTCTCATTTTTTCAGCAAAAATATTAGCATATATGCCCTACTTAATAATTAAAATTTTAAAGATACGTTAACTAGCAACATCGTTAGTTTTTGAACAACTATGCCCTGACTGCATGAAATTAGTGGAAGCCTTTTGGGTTGGATTTACAAACTGTAGGGATGGATCTTTTTGACAGTATTTTCAGGGGGCTATGGGTAAGTAGTAGAACATGTCAAAATATATTAGCAGAACGGCTAAGAGCCATATTTTCAATGGATTGTGCTATTCCGGATACAAGCATGGTTTTTGGCACAGTTGTAGACCATGACCGACTAAGCATTTTTAGATATAGAACCACCTTGACAAATGTTCACTGCGCATGCGCAGTGCATTTTCGCGCAACCCGTTTTTGGTATAAACATGAAAATTGTGTAAGATACAACACCATGGCCTACCTTTTTATAAGAATAATGAAACTTGGTACAGTTGCATAGCTTGACTGACAAAACGTTTACAGATATACAGGTCACTTGGAAAATGTATATTGTGCATGCGCAGTCCATTTTTTGTTGAATGCGCGGTCCATTTTTGCTTGATTTGGTCTGTTACCGAACATGCGTTGAATTGTAATAGGTGCAGTTAAACTATGATTTAAGCGGAAACGTTGTACCGTTCTTGAAACATTTTCATAAATAAACAACTGCATTAGAAATTATTAATTGCGCATGCGCAATGCCTTGTTGGCTGTTTACTATAAATAACATCGCTATAAATGGTCATAAATGCAATAAATATGTTTTGCGTAGATCTATAATTGCGGAACTTATCCAATTTGAGTGACTAAGAAAAGCCTGTCCAGGCAAAGGTTTATTTGTTTGTTTTCATGTAGGCTTTATGTCCCCGTCAAATTCTTATTTTAGGTCTCTTTGGAGACGTTGCTCCAGAAATGTGGGACGTTGTATTTACCACTGATGACGTCATGCCATTTCGCATTGGAAAACGAAAGTAGATTGAAATTTTACCGTGACGTCATCAATACGGTTACATCGTAGATGATACAGCCACGTGTTCAATCTTTCGTTTGAGGTTTTTTCCACAAACTGAATTAGTAGAATCAATATGGCTAAACGCATTAAATTAGCTGAGGCAGCCTCACTTTCGCCGCCTGCTTCTTTCAGTGATTCGCATTCTAGTTCTGACTGGACAAAATGCATTATCTGTCAAGATGTGACAGATGAGCGCCTCGAGTGTCCAGCAGACTCAAAGAGAAAAGACGCAGGTGCGGGTTACAAGTCTTTTACAGAAAATCTAATGAGATTTTCGGATATTGACAAACTTCCAGTCAAGATCTCGTTAGAAAGACTTGATGATTGCGATGGTATAGAAGCAACACTGCATTGTCGAAAAGCCTCATGGCACAAATCCTGTCGCTGCAAGTTTAATGCAACTAAATTGGAAAGGGCAGAAAAGCGCAGGTCTGACAATTTCAAGGAGTTGGACTCCGTTGGCGGGAAATATACACGGTCTCAGAAAAAAGCAAAAGTAGACATAAAAGTTGCATGTCTGTTCTGTGACCAGGTAATCCGTGACGAGGAAAGCCGTGAGGCAATGACATTCAAAGTTAATTCTCGAGCTTTGGAAGGTGCTAGGCTTCTCGAAGATGAGGCTTTGCTTGCAAAGTTGAGTGCAGGTGATGTGATTGCACAGGAAGTCAAGTACCACCCGAAATGCCTTACTGGTCTTTATAACCGTGTTAGAAGTCTTGAGCGCAGCAAACGCGCAGCGGTAAGCAATGAAGATATGATTAACAGCTTGGCACTGGCAGAACTTGTTTCATATATAGAAGATGCTCGTACAGAGTCTTCAATAGCTCCTGTTTTTCAGCTGTCTGATCTGGTAACTCTTTATACATCTCGCATCAAAGAACTTGGTTTGAATGTAGAAAAACGAGTGCATTCTACCAAACTTAAAGAGAGAATCTTAGCCAGCATTCCTGATCTAAAAGCTCATCCACAAGGAAAACAGGTTGTGTTAGCATTTGAATCCGACATAGGACATGTGTTGAGTGCTGCATGTGATATGGATTACGATAATGATGCTGTGGTTCTGGCAAAAGCAGCAAGGATTATCCGAAGGGATTTGTTTGATTTAAGGTCTTCCACAGATGAATTCAGTGGTAGTTTTGATGATGACTGTCAAACATCTTCTGTTCCCGTGTCTTTGTTAGGCTTAGTGCGCATGATACATGAAGGTCCAAATATCAAAGATCAGAACGCTCAATCAAACAATGCGCTTGCCATATCACAGCTTATTGCTTTCAACACAATAAAACGAAAACGAAAACAGACACATGAACGCCATACGTGATCCTCCGAAATGCCCCTTTCTATTTACCTTGGCCTGCTTTTGCATGCACATACA
Organism: Anodontia alba; assembly: GCA_964016985.1. Classification (NCBI taxonomy): domain Eukaryota; kingdom Metazoa; phylum Mollusca; class Bivalvia; order Lucinida; family Lucinidae; genus Anodontia; species Anodontia alba. The sequence continues at coordinate 87,062,980 of OZ024825.1, read as the reverse complement.
CGAAAAAAAGACCTTGTCGACAAACTCTCTCATTTAGGTCTGTGTATTTCATATGATAGAGTACTTCGGTTGTCTGCAGACCTTGCAAATAGTGTTTGTAGACGTTTTGAGCAGGAGCAAGTTGTATGCCCACCGAAACTCAGAACAAACCTCTTCACAACAGCGGCTGTTGACAATATAGACCATAATCCGAGTTCAACAACAGCCACAGACTCGTTTCATGGAACTGGCATATCAATGTTTCAGCACCCAACAGCTGATAATGAGGGCCAATCTCGTGATGTCGTAGTCATTGAAACATCCTCAACCAGCAAGGCCATTAACACATTACAAGAATCGTACACAACTGTACCGCCTTTGATTCTCCCATCATCTACTCCCGTGGTACCGCCCCAAAATGGCGATCTTATAGGAAACGGTATGTCTTTACCAAATGCCTTTCAATGCGAAAAACGCTGGCTGGAATATGTTTTCGAAAAACTGACACAGGGTGACGTACAAAAGGATGAATACATATCTTGGGCAGCTTACAATGCCAGTTTACATAATGAACTGTCTCAAAGTATTTCTCTTGGAGCTATGCTCCCCTTGTTCAAGGAACAAGCTCACTCTCCTGCAATGATAAGGCACTCAATGAGTGTTGTTAGAAAGGCAGTCCAATTTCTCAACCCCGGCAAAATTCCAGTTTTGTTACCTTTGATCAACCCCTCTATGCCATTGCCAACAAGTACAATGGAACTGGCCAGAGCAATTTGGTGAAGACCAATTTGTGGTGATGTTAGGAGGTCTTCATATCGAGATGGCAGCTTTCAAAGCCCTCGGTGGATGGCTGGATGGCAGTGGTTGGACAGATTGTCTTGTACAAGCAGGGGTTGTTAAAGTTGGTATGGCAGATTCTTTCCTTAAAGCCAGCCAAATAACTAGGACTAGGCATGCTCATCAGGTAACAGCCGCTGCATTGTTTATTTTACAAAAACATGCATATGAAGAGTACAAGACTGCAGCCAGCCCCGATGACATGTTAGACTTTGATGGCTGGTGTTTGCAGCAGCAACAGGCTATCCCACAGTTTAAATACTGGAGTCTCACTCTCGAATTGATACTCACCATCTTGATTTTCGTCAGATCTCTCCGGACGTCCGATTTCGGTCTATACATCGACTCACTGACACAGCTTGCACCTTGGCTGTCAGCATTGGATCACACCAATTATGCAAGGTATTTACCATTTCATATACGGGATATGATTGGTCTTGAATCAAAACATCCAGAAATCGCAAACGAGTTTAAGGCTGGCAAGTTTACGATTCAGAAAAGTCAGAGATTCTTTTCCGCAATCACGATAGATCACGCACATGAACAAAACAACTCGTATGTCAAGGGGGATGGAGGAGCTGTGGGTTTAACAGAAAATCCCGGTGCACTCCGTCGATGGATGCTGGCGGGTCCAGAGATCACAAGAATAATTGCTGAATTTGAAGACCAGCTAACGACCGAAGATGTCAATGAAACATGTCACCATGAACAACAGGGAGCCGTTCAGAAAACATTCTTTGAACAAGTGACTGCTTTGGTATCCTACTTTGAAGAATCTGGTAATCCATTTCTGGAAGCAAGTAGTGATATAATATCTCTTGACACGAAAGATATTGCTGACTTAGCCATGCGGAAAACTGTAGATGAAATCAAACAAATCGGTCAGGAGCAGTTTGATACATTTGTTGAGGAGAGGCTCTTTCACAGAACGACGCCACTGTATGACAGTATACCGAGAAATAAGTTGGTACTATTTAACAGTCAGGATAAGAAGGCGCAACCGGAAGGCAAAACTGAGCTTGCCCTTGCCAAGAATGACACTGCTCTATTTTCCAAACTATACATCGGATGTCAGCATAGAGGTGGTGATGTTGATGAATTCTTCAAACACGAGAACCAAGCCTTTCCACTGTCTTTGTCTGACTCTGGAAAATTACGATTCTCTGCAAAATCAGATTTACTTGTCTGTTTTGAGATACTTGTCCCTTTTGTGACAGAATCTCCTAAGGAAATAAGTGCAATCATTTTAGATGGGGCCGCAATTGTTCAGATGCTCAAACCTATTGGAGTTACCACATTTGACAGTATGCCCAAGATATTTTCAAACCATATATCATGTCGCAACTAAATGCAGTTGACCGAGTAGATATCGTCTGGGACACATATAAAGTTGACAGTTTGAAGTCCTCAACACGAGAGAAGCGTGGAAAAGGGATCCGTCGGAGGGTTACCCCGTCAACAGCCGTTCCAAAGAACTGGCAAGATTTCTCGCGCGTTGATGACAATAAAGAAGAATTATTCCACTATCTCTCACAGGTTTCTTCTGCTTGGGCGTCCGATTCAAACAAGGTGATCGTGGTCACAGACGGTATTGAAGTGTTAGTTTCTCCAGTTCGAGATACAACATCGCTTGCTCCATGTTTGCATGAAGAGGCAGACACAAGGATGTTTGTTCATGCTGCAGATGCAGCGAGCAGAGAGCATAAGAAAATGATTGTTCGCACTGTTGATACAGATGTTGTAGTGCTAGCTGTGTCTGTCTTTGAACAACTTGGAATAGATGAACTTTGGCTTGACTTTGGTGTTGGAAAACATCGAAAATACATTGCATCTCATTTAGTGGCACAAGCGATAGGAAGAAGGAAATCTAAATGTCTTCCATTCTTCCACGCGCTAACAGGCTGTGACACGACCTCTTCCTTCCTTGGCCATGGTAAACGGAGTGCTTGGGAAACTTGGGTAAGCTTCCCTGGGGTATCAGAAAGCTTTGAGCAACTATGCAAAGCCCCAGAAAGGCCATCTACAGCTTGTTTATCAAGCATTGAACGTTTCGTCATACTACTGTATGACGGAACAAGTACTTGCACAAGTATTGACTTTGCTAGAAAGCAATTATTTACAAAGAAGGGTCGATCAATGGAAAGGCTTCCTCCTACGCAAGCAGCATTGCACCAACATATTCTGAGCACAGCGTATCAGGGAGGCCATATCTGGGGACAAGTGCTGAATCTCTCTCCAGCATTACCAAGTCCAGATGAATGGGGTTGGATGAAACAGGAAACTGGATTGTTTTGTCCACTATGGACCACAATTCCACAGGCATCATTAACTTCACTTGAATTAGTAAGGTGTGGCTGTCTCCAGGGTTGCAAAACTAAGCGTTGTAAGTGCAACAAAGCAGCCCTGCAATGCACGGCTCTTTGTGCCTGTGACGGTGGCTGTGATAGTTAAGGTAACTGCCATTAGGTCTTTGCCTTTCTGTGGCTATGTCTGTCTAAGCACAAAATCAAAAACAGTTTCTGAAGCGCAAAACAAATTTCAGAAGTTTCATGTACTTTTTTTTCTGCGCATGCGCAACCCAAAAACGTCGGGGGACCAAACTAAGTGTGTGTTTATTCGTGTTGTAAATGATCTCCAAAAATATAACAGGCACAATTTTATGAAATGATCAAATCAGATATTCTTAGACATTAGGAAGTTCAAAGTTGCGAGTTTAGGTGCAAAAGTTGATGAAACCATTGGTGATTGAAATGTAATGTTTTGCGCATGCGCATACATACATTGTTAGTCAGTGTCCTGTTTCCATTTTCCATCTACTGTAACTCGTAAAGCTGTAAGGATGGGCATCATGTATATCTGTTTAAAAGAAGGCACGCATTTGTCCCATTGATCAGTAAAACGTAGGAAAAATTATACACTAAACCGGAAGTAGGTTTTTGCGCATGCGCAGAACTATCCATTATTGTCAGGGAAATAAGGTATATGAAGGCATAATGCACCCTTTGAGTCAAATTTATTGACACCAGTTGCAAGTATTTACCAGTTTACTCAAATTTGGTGCAAATTCTATACACCGGAAGTGAATTTTACTTCGCGCATGCGCAGAGGAAATTTGTCAAGGTGGTTCTATATCAGAAAATCATTGGCTTAGCAACCTTAACAATTGTGGAAAGTTTCATGCTTGTATCCGGAATAGCACAATCTTGGCTCTTAGCCGCTCAGCTATATAGTGTTTTTGAGCATCTTTGCTTTTTTTGTGTAAAGCGAATGCCTAAAGTATATCAAATTATTGATACAATATAGTCATTTTTGTCTTTTTGTTTCAAATTTGAACCCCTTTGTGAGAAAACATACCTTACAGCTTGCACCTAGTGAACACTCAGATTAGATTGTGTCTCTGACTAGTGATCAGGAGGTTGCGGGTTAGACCCGCGAGGTCAACAACATTCTTTCTTGAAGATTGATCATGAAACATAATTCTTGAAAAGGCGCTTTTTTCCACCAAAAATTATCTATATTTTTCTTATTGCTCGACGAAAACATATGTTGTGAGTACTCATTAGAAGCACCTCACTGAGGTACTCATGCAAGGTGCTTCTAATGAGTACCCACAATGTATGTTTTCGTCGAGTAATAAGAAAACTATTTACCTGACACCCACTCTAATCTAGACATATGATGAAATATTTTCTACAGTCATTCTCTCCCTTCTGCTGATTCAAGAAGGGCAGTTGTCAGTTTCTGGTGAAAGAATGTGCACAATACTGGTTAACCACTTGGAGGATTAAGCCTGCCCAGTAAAGGTGTGGTTAGGCAAACTGACTATGCTTGTCATGACCCCAATGGGTTGACTGGGCAGTAAAACCACAAACAAATCTTTCAACGGAAAGTACTGATATTTTTCTTATTTCTCCACGAAAATATGTGGGTACTCCTTAGAAGCACCTTGCCAAGGCACTTCTAATAAGTACCCACTACATAGGTTTTTGTGGAGAAATAAGAAAAATATTATGGGGCTACCCCCACTTATCTGGAGCTATGGATCCGACTGTGCAAAATCTGTAGGCTGATTGAGTCTTTCACTGAGCACACGTGCCATAATGTATTTTCTCACATTGAGGTTTACTTAAGATATTTCAGGCCCCGAGGTTATAAAACTTTTTCATGCTCAACTCAACTGAGTATGAAATTTTTCATGCTAATAAATCTCAGATTACTAACAATGCCAAATTATTTCTTGCTAAACATAGCTGAGCATGAAAATTTCTCTGCTAATAAATATGAAAATGCCAACTATTGTTGGCATTTTCATATTTATTAGCAGAGAAAATTTCATGCTCAGCTGAGTTGAGCATGAAAAAAGCTTTATAACCCCAGGGCCAGGTAAGTGGAATTAAAAATGGTTTCCATAAGCTGCCTGTTTGCTTAAAATATTTCAGGTTCCTGGAATTAAAAATGGTTCCTACAAGCTGCGCATACACATGAACACACCCAGCCCCAAAGATTTGCAGTTTAATGGGAAAGAAGTTTCACAACAACTAAGAGAGGTATGTACCATATCTCTAGGTAAGTTTTTGTCCTCTTTTATTGATATTGATCCTTTTATTTATTATTTCTTAACAAATACACATGTGGTTCTCACTAGAAGCACCTCAGTGAGTAAGGAGTACCCATAACATATTTTTTCATTGAGAAATAATGAAAATATTAATCTCTGGAATTAAAAATGGTTCCTGTAAGCTTCTTGTACAAATGAACACACCAAGCCCCAATGATTTGCAGTTTAACCCATTGAAGTCAGGAGACCCATAAAAGGGTAATTAACAAACAGTGCAGACCCAGATCAGATGCTGCAGAATGCGGCATCTGATCAAGGTCTCCACTGTTTGCAAATAGTTTAGCCATTTTTCTCTAGGAATATGTAAATCTCATAGCCTCACCTATCTAAAATAGAAATTGGACACTTCCAATATATAGTGTGGGGGAGTTCATTCAGTCTACAATGGGTTAATGAAAAAGAAGTGTCCCACAGCAACTAAGAGAGGTATGTAACATAGCTTTAGGTAAGTTTTTCTTTCGACAAGACGTCTCACAGCAACTAAGAAAGGTATACACTATTGCTGCAGGTTAAGTTTTTTTTTTATCTTTTTTTTTTCCAAAAGTATTGATATTTTTTTTATTTATCCACAAAAACATATGTTGTGGGTTCTCATTAGAAGTGCCTTGATGAGGCACTTCTAATGAGTATGCACAACATATGTTTTCATAGAGAAAACATGAAACCCTGGAATTAAAAATGATTTCTATAAGCTTTGTGTACACATGAACACACAGCCGCAATGATTTGCAGTTGAATGGAAAAGAAGTCTTACAGCAACTAAGAGATTTTCTTGAAACTTTATGCAAATGTATATCACCATGATACAATATGCAAAACACAAGAACTGTTAATTGCACACCCCTTTTAAACTTCAGTTCTCATTATATAATCTCTCTAGGTAAAGTAGTGTTTGTAAAGTAGTGTTTACAGGTGTAGTCATTTCATTTAATGTGATAAACGAAAAAAAAAAAAGAAAACAATCACATTGAACATTTTAATTAAAATTAAGACATGTACATACATCAGTGTTGATAATATTTAGGGAAAGGCAAATGCACCTTCCCTTTGATTTTATTTTTGGCAGAGTTATGGCACTTGTTTGATGTAAGTGCAGTGGCGGGGCATGATGCTGTGCTTGCAGCGCTTTTATTTTTTTGCTTTGGTGTTGCCTTGGTCAAAGAAAAGTGGGATTTGGCAAGCGTATTGGCTAGATCTTGCAGTACCTATCAGTCTGCCAAAAATTATAAAAATATTCCTAATGGTTTAAGCCCTATGGCCATTTTTGCTTACTGACCACTATGAAATATTTTCTACGGTCATTCTCTCCCTTCCGTTGATTCAAGAAGGACAGTTGTCAGTTTCTAGCAAAAGATTGTGCACAATACTGGTTAACCGCTTAGAGGACTAAGCCTGCCAAGTAAATGTGTGGTTAGGTAAACTGACCGTGCTTGACATGACCCCATTTGGTTGACTGGGCCGTAAAACCTCAACACAAACAAAAGACACACTAGGTTATTATAGGGCACTCTTCAAAAGTCAGCCTTGCAATTGGTTAACTTCTCTATGCAATAAGGAAAATATTCATCCCTAGAATTTACAATGGTTCCTGTAAGCTTTGTAGACATGAACACACACAGCCCCAAATATTTGCAGTTCAATGGAAAAGAAGTCTTACAACCACTAAGCATAGCTGCAGATAAAGGCCTTTTTCCCCCACTGAGAAGTATTGATTTTTTCCCCACTGAGAAGTATTGATTTTTTCCCCCACTGAGAAGTATTGATTTTTTTTCTATATTTATCCACTATAACACAAGTTTTGGGTACTCATTAGCAGCGCCATGGCAAGGGGCTGCTAATGAGTACATCCAACATTTATTTTCATTTGGAAATAAGGAAAATATTTATGATTGTAGGACCTAATAAGAGTTGTTACGCCTTCAATTATATAAATCTGGGCCCAGTTGTTAACGTATTGTTAAACCTTTGATCATTAAATATGGCATATATGCTAATATTTTTGCTGAAAAAATGGGAGTAGCTTTAGCATTTGCAAAAGCTACTCACATTTTTTTCAGCAAAAATACCTGTGAATTAGATATTGTAATTACTAGAACAGTTAACATTTTGACCACTAACGAGCTTGTTAAGCTAACCTTGCTTTGAACAACTGGGCCCTTAATATTAACTCTTAAATTTCCAAGCCAAATTGTAGCAGATGACAGTTTGATTTTTTATTATTTTTCAGAGAAAATATGGCTTGACATTTCTTATGAATTGTCTGACTAGCAGCAATATCCTAGCAATAATTTTATAAAATGGTTATGGTGTACAACAGTTCTAGAAGATACAATAAATTGGATTTTACCTTTATTTTCAAAAGGGTGCTGCAAAACAGAAGAAGAAAGGTGACTTCCTAGGTCCCCAATGTTACTATGCAGATGCGGATGTTAAAGTAACAGATGGACAGTTGGCGGTATCAACTTCACATTTAATGATTGCTGCATTTTCTCTCCTGGATCAGACGTATAAGGATAAAACCCTGTCAGAAGCCCAGAAACAGAAGGAGCAGGAGGAAAAGCAGAACCTTGCAGATAATGCAGCACAGCTAAATGTCTCAGTTACACGGAAACAGATGACAATTGTTGGCTGGTCACCAAATCTTTTACAGAATTCAAGTGGTCAGGTATGGTATAAGGGGGTGGGGGGAGGAGGACAATCATACAATTATAAATCTACAGAATTCAAGTGATATAGGGGAATCTTACAAATTTAGAGGGATAAAATATTCTGAAATTTTCACATCATTGTTATGGAACATTAGTAATTAAAAGTTAGTGGAGAAGAGCGAAAAATATTTTCTTATAACAATTTTCCAGAAATGCACAGTTTACTGGGTGCTATAGATATTGTATAGGTCAGACCAATTTTGGGCTGTAAAATAAATTGTATAGTAAATATCTGAAAACAAAGCATAGAAACAGAAATGACAGTTGGTTCCTGATAAGATATTTTTAATCATGATATAAATTTTTGCATGTAGAATAAAATGCCAAGAGAAAAATGCCAAGCGAAAAAAATCTTTCCAGCAGATATTGAAAGCACAGTAGGCAGTTCTAATGCATAGTTATATTGTTCATGCTTGTTTTGTTTTACTTGTTTGTTTTTTTCTGAAGGGTATTTTGTAACAATTTATTTGAATGTAGCTCCAGTTTAACTGAAGTGTATTAATATTTTACTTATTTCTCCACAAAAACATATGTTGTGGGTACTCATGAGAAGTGCCTCATGGAGACCCTTCTAAATGAGTACCCACAACATATATGTTCTCCACAAAAACATATGTGGTGAGTACTCCACAACCAAAATGTATTGATATTTATTGTCCCCCGACGTTAGTCGAAGGGGACTATAGTAATGGGTTCGTCCATCCGTCTGTCCGTCCGTCAGTCTGTCCCTCCGTCCGTAGACAAAATCTTGTCTCTGCAACTCCTCCTACAGTTTTCAAGGCATTTTGATGAAACTTTCCATGTGTTGTTCCCATGACCCGAAGATGATCATATTTTATCGAGGTCATGCTCAACTGATTTTTACCAGAGTTATAGCCCTTTGACAATTTTTCAACAGTAAGTCTTTGCAACTCCTCCTACAGTTTTCAGTGGATTTTAGTGAAACCTTCCAAGTATTGTTGCCATGATCTGAAAAGGATCATATTGTACCGAGGTCACCCTTGACTGCTTTTTACCAGAGTTATGGCCCTTTGTCAGTTTTAGCCATTCATCAACAGAAGTTCTTGTCTCTACAACTCCTCCTACATTTCTCAAGGGATATTGATGAGACTTCCAGTTATTGTTTCCATGGCCTGAAGATGATCATATTTTATCGAGGTCATGCTCAACTGATTTTTACCAGAGTTACGGTCCTTTGGCTATTTTTTAACAATAAGTCTTGTCTCTGCAACTCCTCTTGCAGTTTTCAGTGGATTTTAGTGAAATGTTCCAGTTATTGTTGCGATGACCTGAAGAGGATCATATTATACCAAGGTCACGCTTGACTGCTTTTAACCAGAGTTATGGCCCTTTGTCAGTTTTAGCCATTTATCAACAGAAGTTCTTATCTCTGCATTCACCACATACTGACATTTCAAACGTCGGGGGGACACCTGGCCTGCGACCTTTTATTTCTCAACATATACATGAGGCATTCTAATGAGTACCTACAGCATAATGTTTTTGTGGAGAAAATATGTTGTAGGTACCCATTACTCAGCAAGTACTCAACAAGGAAGTTCTAATGAGTACCCACAACATACGTTTTCATGGATGAAATAAAAAAAAATATTATGTTATTTTTTTTTCATAGAAAGGAGATGTATCTCATTGGAATACAATTGGGGATATTAAGATCCATGGGGGTGGTGGCTATGGTACAGAGAAGGGTTTTGTGACATCCCACATGTGGTGTTCAAGGTACCAGGAGGTGAATCTGTTGGACCATTTCTCAGGAGAATACCTGGATACTGCACCAGAGATACAGGTACAGTCAAACCTTTATTAAGCAAGCGCTTAAAGGAAAGCCAAAAAGTGGCTGCTTTAGGCAGGTGCTTGAGGTAAATTTACACATTTTTCTTTAATTAACCTGAAAAAAAACTAGCCTTTAAATACAGGTGATCGATTAATAGATTGTGGTTATGATAAATGTCCTAAAATGTCAAATACTTTAGTCCATACTATTTTGGCCTTAAGATTGCTTGTTATGGAGTTGTTTCTTAACCCTTAAACTGCCAATCACAACAATTGTCGCCTGCTTTGTCATCTGATTGTGGTTTTAAAAGTCATTTTTGCAAACAGTGTGGACCCAGATCAGACTGCTCCTCTAGGAGCAGCCTGATCAGGGTCTACACTGTTTACCTGTATGCAAAAATAAGTTTGAAAAAGTTTGCAAGAATATTCAGCAGACGACATAAACAGACAACATTTTCAGATGCAGGTTTTCTTGGCATTTTCAGGGTTAAAATACTTACTGGAATGGCAGTGTTGACCCTGATAAAACAGCTCCAGAGCAGTCTGACCTAGGTCTGCATTGCTTGTATAGGCTGTTTTGTCAGAAACTTCAGTGTATGGAGTTTTAGAGCATTTACCGTAGTTTGTCTATTATCAGATCAGGTTAAATGTCGTACAATGGGTGATATGTTGTTAAACAAGTTATATGCCAAACAACAAAAAAACCCTTAAAATTCCTTTAAGATGGATCTAAATTATTCTTTCTCTTCTTTTTTCTATACCTCAAAATTGTTTTAAGGTCCATAATATATTCTTTATTGCACAATGTTAATTGGTCAGTGTTGTAGGTCCATAGTATATTCTTTATTGCATAATGTTAATTTGTCTGTTCTTTATTGCATGATGTTGATTGGTCAGTGTTTTAGGTCCATAGTATATTCTTTATTGCATAATACTGATTGGTCAATGTTTTAGATCCCTAGTGTATTCCTTATTGCATGATGTTGATTGGTTAGTGTTTTAGGTCCATAGTATATTCTTAAATGCATAATGTTTATAAGTCAGTGTTTAGGTACATAGTATATTCTTGATGTCTTATGTTTATTGGTCAGTGTTCTATGCCATAGTGTATTCTTTATTGCATAATGATTATTACTTATTACTCATATGTTTATTTGACCTCTAAATGTTCCTGAAAAAGAATTGCTAAATGCAAAAGATCAAAGATTCTCAACTTTCTCTTAGTGCAGTTGGACTAATACTTTCTCTAGTTATTACAGCTATATCCCAGAATTTTCAAATCTCCGTCAGTTTTGTCACATTTGTTTTTATTTTGATCTACTGTTATTACCAGTATACTTTTCTTTAAAAAATTACAGAAAAACAAAATGGGCAGGATAGCTGGTGTATTTTGGCAGGAGACTAAAATCTGCTTAACTCTTAGCTCTCTGGGTAAAATTTTCAGCAGACATTTAGAGATATTTTTTCTTCTTTTTTCCCAGAAAACAGGATTTGACATTTCATGCAAATTGTCTCCACTGGAGACAATTTGCAAGAAATGTCAAATCCTGTTTTCTGGGAAAAATAAGAAAAATATCAAAATATCATCAATTTGTCTTCTGCTGATGGTAAAGGTTAAACATTCTATTCTTCAATTCCTTTATTCCTGTGTGTGTGTGTGTCTGATAAATAAACCATAGCACTACATAAGAGAAGGTATCAAGTAAATGTTTCTCTTATTTCTGCATTAAAACATATGTTGTGGGTACTCATTAGAAGCACGTCAGTGAGGCACCTCAAATGAGTATCCACAATATATGTTTTTGTGGGGAAATAAGAAAAAGATTAACTTTTATTTGGCTGAAAAATGCAAATTATCTGCAGCTATGAAAATACATGTCCTGTAAGAATGAATTTTATTTTTTTGTGGATTTTATTGATATGTAAATTCTGATGAACACTCACAAGCTTAATGAAGCCCTTCAGCTTGTGAATGATTTGCTGGAGTTTGCACATCAGTAGAATAAAAAAAAAAATAAAAAAAAAATAATTACCAGTAAATTCATTCCCTATAATTCCAACTTTGTCATCAAATGTTACAAATGTTGCTAAAAATGTCAATCTTTTGAAGTTGTGGAAGGAAAATAGATCTGACAGATTCCTTTTCTGGACTTTATTGACATGTAAAATTTTACCTTCAACTAATCAAATGGCGTGAAATGTGTATAAAGATTTGGAATTATTGGAAAATATTCATACAAAATCAGTTTATTATTGTTGTAAAATGTTATTGTCACAGAAGAGTTCTCTTCTTGTTGTAAAATGTTATTGTCAAGGAAGGGTTCTCTTCTTGTTGTAAAATGTTATTGTCACAGAAGGGTTCTCTTCTTGTTGTAAAATGTTATTGTCACAGAAGGGTTCTCTTCTTGTTGTAAAATGTTATTGTCACAGAAGGGTTCTCTTCTTGTTGTAAAATGTTATTATCACAGAAGGGTTCTCTTCTTGTTTTAAAATGTTATTGTCACAGAAGGGTTCTCTTCTTGTTGTAAAATGTTATTATCACAGAAGGGTTCTCTTCTTGTTGTAAAATGTTATTGTCACAGAAGGGTTCTCTTCTTCTCCAGGTGTTTGAGTGGTACAGAGAAGGTGTGTGTGGTGGTGGTTTTTATGAACTGGATGTGAAACTGCTCACTGAAGATGGACAGGTATGTGCCACAACCTGAGAAAATGTACCTTGTGACCTATGCACCCAACAAATACTCAAATCAGTCTGCACAGATGTGCAGACTGATTTGAGTCTTTGTTGAATGCATTACTGATTAGAGTGTTGTCTGCATGAAGAAGCATTGCATTCTTGGCTACCAAATGAAGATTCTGATCAGACTAGGTGAATATGCAAGCTGATCTGAATCTTTGCTGGGCACACATCAGAAGGTTGGTTTTCTGATGTAGAGGCTTGCATGTTTCATATCTGCAGAAAAGGGGAAATGTTGTGATACCCTGCTTACCCTAATTATGGTCACAAGTTTGAATCCCAGTTTGCATATGGCCATATAACTTTCATAGAAATTGATCATGGAATAAGATCTATGGTTATTCTCCCACTTCCACTGATTCAAGACGGGCAGTTGTCAGTTACTGGTGAAAGTATGTGTACAAGTACTGGTTAACTGCTGAGAGGACATGACCTTGATAGTGTTGACTGGGCCAGTAAAACCCCAACTCAATGCCCAGCGGGCACATGACGTAAATATAACGTCGCCTCAACGTCGATGCAACGTCATGACGTTGCATCGATGTTGAGGCGACGTTGTATTTACGTCATGTGCCTGCCGGGTGATGAGGTTAATAATTCCTAAGTGGACTGAGCACATATTTGTAGTTTAGAGCTGTTTTAAAAGTTAGGATGAGGTTTTCATGAGTAAAACTAGTCTGAGCCTCTTGCCATCTCAACACCCCACCCCTCCCTTGTAGTTCTCTTTGTTGACCATTCTAAGGCAGGCCCTATGTTGTACATTGAAATGAAACTTAGAATACACATAAAGTATAGAGTCAAGCAGCTGCTTCAGGGATCATCCTTTAGTTTAGCAAATCTCTTTTCTCTTTATACTCTGGCACCTCTTTATAAGACATTTCATTGTAAGACAATTTTGGGTATAAGATGGTTTAAAGGTAGAACGCTATAAGTGTTGTATCTAAACAAAAAATATATAGATTATATAGAAAAAATGACCATTTAAGGTCATATTTCTATATAATGGATACATTTTTGTTTGGATACAACACAAAAATGTATAGATTATATAGAAAAATTACCATTTATGGTCATTTTCTCTGTTTAATTCTGTAAATTTTTGTTTGGATACAACACAGTTGTATAGCTAACATGGTTTTTGGTTTGGGTCCCAGCAATAGTGTTATGAAGTGGTTCTGGTGAATCTTTGCAGAAAATATTTGTGACATCTCATTAGAATTGACTTTGCAGTGTTATCATAGAAATATATTAGAAATATATGAAATTTTCATATGTCTGAATTTTAGGTTGTGAAGTCCTACACTACTGGACAAATTGGTAGAATTTATAGGGAAAACAAATGGGAGCAGGCCTCTGTGACTTTCTCAGACTATGGCCCTGGAGTGAGGATAGTGGCATTTACATCTAAAGGTAAACACAGTCGTATTAAGACTTGTGTATGATTAAGCCAAGGACTCTTAGCTAAGATTTAACTAAGCCCTTATCATTCTACTACTATTACTACTTCTACTACTACTACTTCTACTGCACATCCCATCCCACAATGTTTTTAGTGGATGAGTACATTCCCTCTTCTGTCAGATAAACTGGAATTAAATGCCATGTCTCACTTCTAGAGATTTTGACTGCACACCTCAATGCATGTTAGAAATTCTAGACGTGCAACACACTTCTAAACTTTAGCTTCTCGTACAGAGTGTAGGTCTAGTTCAGACTGTCCTTAATGAGCAGTTTTATTGGGGATCGAGCTATTTGCTATTCACCCAGTTTGTTTGTGTTTTTTTTGTACCTAATAGTCAGATGCATTTACTGAAATTTTTAGATGAATAAATGATGTAGTGTCAAGATATTTAAGATGTAGAATGAAGCAAAATAGCATGCATTTCCAAACTGCCTAGTAAATTTTATTGCAGTATAGACACCTTATTTATACCCCACCCCCCACACCCATGCAGCATAAGAAGTATTGGGGGTGGGGGATATATTGTTTTCAGATTGTCCTTGATTACATCATTCTATGATTCTGTCATTCCGACTTTGTTTCCACCCTATAGTTTGAGAATGAATAGATGGAATTAGACCAAATTTTGCATATGCATTGACGTTAACCAGATCTAGGTTGGAATTGTTATGCATTGAAAAGACTTATGGCCCTTGCTTATTGTCAGAATTTCATTTCTGCTTAATATCTTGTGAAGGAATTGAAATTTGATCAAATTTTTCTTATGCATTGACCTTAACCAGATCTACGTTGGGATTGTTATGCATCAATTTTTGCAAATTTACAACAATTATCACCCTTGATTGTCTTACTAATTCTATTTCTGCTCAGTATCTTGCAAAAGAAAAGATGGAATTTTATCAAATTTTGCGTATGCATTGACCTTAACCAGATCTAGGTTGGGATTGCTACATTTCAATATTTGCAAATTTACAACAGAGTTATGATCCTTGGTTATTGTCAGAATTTCATTTCCGCTCATTATCTTGTTAGCGAATTGATGGAATTTGATCAAATTTTGCTTATACACTGATGTTAACAAGATCTAGGTTCGGATTGTTAGGTGTCAATTTTTGCAAATTTACAACAGAGTTATGATCCTTGATTATAATCAGCATTTCATTTCCACTCAATATTGTGACAAAGAATTGATGGAATAAGACCAAATTTTGCATATGCATCAATTTCTGCAAAGATATAACACATTTATGGCCCTTAGTTAGTGTCAACGTATCTTGGGATCAAATTGATGGAATTAGACTCAAGTTTTTCATTTCCCCTCAATATCTTTTGAACGATTAACTGATGGAATTTGATCAAATTTTGCATATGCATTGACCTTAACCAGATATAGGTTGGAATTATTACGTGTTAATTTTTGCAAATTTACAACAGATTTATGGCCCTTGGTCATTGTCAGAAAGCACAGATACATCATTATACCCACTGCAAACAGTGTTTGCATTTGTCTGTTTGTGTGGGGGATACTATTTTCAGGTTGTCTGTCTGTCCATTCATTATGTTTTGGTTTCTGAGTAGAGGTGGGGTAGGAGGTGTGTGTGTTTTGGGGGTGGGGGGGGCGGGTATTTAATAAGCACTGCTTAATGACATTACTTGTTACCCTAAATATTTTAACTCCTTAACCAACTTGTTAACCAACTTGTTAACCTACTTGTCCTAAAATTTGAATAAGTCCATTTAACTACCTGTTGATGAGTTTATAACTGCTGAATGAGTTTCAAACAGTGTAAAACCTGACCAGATGCCATCTGGGTATACAGTGTTTACTTGGACCTATTTTCTGTTACAATACTAAGGGTAAATATGTTATGCAAGATGCTGTGGATATTGAAATTATGGTCCTAAAACAGGGATATGACAGGAATAAACATACACACAAGCATGCATTTACACACAGGCATGCATGCACACACTCACACACACACCCCAGCCTACCAGATTTTCTCTTTTATAATATTTGGACAGAAAACACCTGGCCAAAATGCAATATCTGATCAGTGTTAGGGTCTAAACTGTTTGCCGCTCATTCAGCAATTTAAGACACCTCAGCTTGTTCAATTTTAGGGCAGGTATGGTAAGGAATTAAGGTGTTTGAATATCTAGGGTAAACACTGTATCATTTTAATCCAGGAAAAGATGACAAGTTTTGGGCTGGCCACTATGGTCCAATATCATCTGCAGCAGAAGTACGAGTGAAGAGGGAAAGTAAACCAGCAGAAGATGATTCGTATATGGATATTGTACAACAACTGGTAGGTAAAATTCTTTTAATTTTAACACTTTGCATTCTGGGTAAAAAATTTTTTTAAATATTTTTTCCTAGAAAATAGGATTCGACACTTCATGCAAATTGTCTCATAAGGCAGCTTTTTCAACTGAAAAGTATTGATACTTATGTTTTGGGTACTCATAAGAAGCAACATACATTTTTGTGGAGAAATATGTAAAATATTTTTAGATACCCCATCTTAGCTGGAGTTGTGTTTGCAGTCCATTCTGGACATGCACAGTTTACATTGTCTCATGTAAACCAAGAAGATCCAGATCCACTTCTGCATGCAGTCTATTTAACCCATTGTAGATGGAATAGACTCTCCCACACAACATATTGGAAGACTCCAATTTCAATTTTAGGTACGTCCGGCTATGAGATTTAGATATTCCTAGAGAAAAATGGCTAAACTATTTGCAAACAGTGGAGACCCTGATCAGACGCCGCATTCTGCGGCGTCTGATCTGGGTCTGCACTGTTTGCCAAGTACCCTTTTATGGGTCTCCCGACTACAATGGGTTAAGACCATCCCCAATTGTCTTTACAGTAGTTTGGCCATCTAAAATACTTAGAGCTCTTCATGCAGAGGAATTTTTTTTTTTCACAAAAACATGTTTTGAGTCCTCATTAGAAGTGCTTTATTGATGCACTTCTAATGAGCACCCATAACATAAGTTTTTTTGTGCAGAATGAAGAAAAGTATCCCTATTTATTTGTTTGAAAAGAATTCCATCTGGGACTGTATAGTGCAACTTTCCTACACCCTACAGAAGTCCTAAAACTGGCTGTTGCAGGGTATTGGCTATTGTATAGATGTTAAATGTTTAATAAAAAATTAGGTTTTGGGAAATCAGAAAACTGACTGTTATAGGGAGGTGGCTGTTGTTGAGAGATGAACAATTGTGGAGGTTTTACTATATATACTTAAAACCAAAAGTAACTTGTCACTTTTTTATTAATTAATAATTTTATTTCTACTTCGATTTGGTTGTAATAAGTTAGTTCAGTTGTTTTCCACAGTTAGTCTCAACAGAATTCACGAGAGATCATTCGTGTAAGTGATTCCAGTCTCGAGTTACCTGCCTATTCACCAAAAACAGTATTTTCACATTTTCTCACAACTTCAAAAGCAGAACATGATTTTCAATATAAAATCTGAAAGTCCATTGTTTGTCGATAAAATTCCCTGCAAAACATTTTTCAGTTCTACCAGGCTAATTAATGGCAATTACTCAAATTTGCTTCACATTGAAATTACTTCCCTTGCAATAAAAACAATAGTAAACTTTCATTGTTTGTAAAAGCCATATCGCCGATATTTTTTGGACGTTTTAAATGGTGATATGTTTGGACCTCTACAGAGAGTGTATGACCAGAAAAAGATGCAAAAGTTCTTATCATGCCAAATGAAAAATGGATGACAATTACCTGTAGAATTTCCAGTACAAACATTGCTAAGTTTGATCAAATGCCCTTCTCGATAAAAAACGACGCATTCTGAAGTTGTGCAATAGATGATGCAGACTTTTTTTTTTGTTAATTTAAGAACAATTTCAATACATGCCCAAGCGAATAAAGCATTTTTGCCTGAAAAAAAAACAAACGTATTTAAGGTACAGTAACCTTCCAAAAGTGAATTAATATTGTAACTTTTGATTTTGACCCCTTCTGTTTTGAGAGACCCTTTTGATAATCTGTTTGACAAAAGGGCTCAACTACTGCATAGCATGTGCATAATGATTGTTCTTTAACATCTTTAAAGCAGTTTTTAAATTTCACTCAGCAAAAGTCAGTAAAGCGTATAAATATAAGCTGTAAAGTTACTTTTGGCTTTAAGTATATATATATATATAACATAACATAACATATATATATTGGGAGAAATATAAAATACCACTGGGCTGGGTGAGGTTCGGACCCATGCCAGCTATGACGGCATCGCCTAGCCTGTCAAAGTCCTGCACCACTACGCTTGTTAAAAAACAAGTTTCATGGAACAATTTCATGCTTGATTTCTCTGAATGACCCATCAGATAGGGTATATTTTTGTTGTGCTAGCGCATTCATTCTATACAAGGAACTCTCTGGATCTACTACTGTCAAACCTCAATGGCACAGACATCTTTGGGACCATAGAAATTTGTTAGAGACATGGGTAGTTTGAGCCACTGAAGGTTAATCATAACGCCAGGTCAGGAGGCAAATGGATATAATTTAGGGATGTTTTTTCAATCCTCTATATAATAATAGTATGTTTAGTGTATTCATTAGAATTGCTCAATGAGGCAATTCTAAAGAGTACACTAAATATGCAGTTTCATGATAAAATAAGAAAATTTCCCAAAAATATCCATAAATGTTTGCTTTCTTAGGCTATCAAATGAATCTCCTAGGGACTCAGAAACAAGTTCGAAGTAGCCATGGTAAACAAGCCATCAGTGTGGGAGCTATTGAGTTTTACTTTACATATTATAATTACAGGAATCTATTCCAAACTTAAAGATAGAGCAGGAGAAACTAGTGACAAAGGTTCTGTCAGACAATCAGGAACTGCTGCAGGATATGGTAGAGGAGGATGGTAAGTAAATTGTCATCTTATATTACTCTAGTGCACCTATCAATGTTTTCCCCCAAAGTAAGGGTGGTGGGATTACCCTGGGGAATTAGTCATTTTTGAAGGTTGGCTCTCTAATTCCCTATTCATGTGTCATAAATATGTGTCAAGAATCCCCTAGGTGGGCATTAAATTTGCACATAGTTTCTTCTAGAATTTCCCTTTTAGGTGTCCAATACCCCACACATGTGTCAAAATTTTCTACAGAATTCCCAGGGGTTGGGTTTGATTTTGATGTCTGATCCCCAGGGTATCCCCTCTACCTGCTTCCTCTGCCCCCTGCCTGCCTCTGGGGGAAAACAATGATAGATGCATAAGTGGACAGTCATCAATATCCAGTGAAGATTGGAGGGATTCCAAACCCTGTGGAGACTTGAGGTAGGGAGTTCATTATCCCCTCAGAATGCCAATGACATATTCTCTTTTTAAGGATATCTGTGACTAAACTGTTGCAAACAGGAGGGGTTTCCTGATATTTTCTCCACAAATTCATAATATGGTGTCATAGTTTTAAGGCTTAACCCTTGTCCTGCTGAATAAATTAAGATGCCATGCCCACTTCTAATTTTCAGCCAATCAGCTTACTTGATGCGGATTGTTGCTACAAATTAACATACTCAGTGGCAAACAGTGCAGATTCAGATCAGTTGGCTTCTTCAGAAGCCAACTGTGCCAGCCTCGGTGTGTCAGTTGGATGCGCTGTCCGATTGGAGACCAGGAGGTGGCGGGTTCAACCCCCACGAGGTCGGCAACATTCTTTCGTGGGGGTTGATCAGGAAATATTTTCTACGGTCATTCTCTCCCTTCCGCTGATTCAAGAAGGGCAGTTGTCAGTTTCTGGCGAAAGACTGTGCACAATACTGGTTAACCGCTTAGAGGACTAAGCCTGCCCAGTAAACGTGTGGTTAGGTAAACTGACCGCGCTCGACATGACCCCATTGGGTTGCCTGGGCCGTAAAACCTCAACACAAACAAATGATCTGGATCTACACTGTTTGCAAAGGCAGAGTATATCCGGGTTCAGCAGGACAAGGGTTAACACTCTGGGTAAAATTTTCAGCAGGCGACATATTGAAATAGTTTTCTTATTTTTTTTTTCCAGAAAACAGGATTTGTCATTTCATGCAAATTATCTGTATTGGAGACATTCTTATTTCTCCATGAAATCATATGTTGTGGGTACTTATCAAAAATGCATGAATACCCACAACATATGGTTTCACTGAGGCACTTCTAGTGCTTACTTATAACATATGGTTTCTTAGAGAAATAAGAAACATGTTATATTTTTTGGTCAAAAAAAAAGTTGCCTGATTTAGAGGCCATTAAGACAGGTATATTTATTCTTCAGTGATTCCAGTAGACACAGATTTTGAGAAGCAGACAAAACTTGCAGCTCCAGTTAAAGCAAGACCAGCTCCACGTAAAAAACGTGAGATACGGGTATTTGTCTCCAGTACCTTTAAAGATTTTATGGATGAAAGAGAGGAAATCATCAAGAAAGCTTTCAGAGAGGTCTGTTATTTTGTTTTCAGAATTTGAACTGTGATTTTTTAAATGATTTTGAAGATATTAAATTTATGGAGCAATTTATTGAGAATGTATGTTAATTTGGACATTTTTTTTTCTGGAACTTAGCTCTAGTTTGGAGACCCCAAAAAGGGTAATTGACAAACAATGTAGATCCTGATCAGAATGTGCATTCTAACAGAACAGCATCTAATCTGGGTTTACACTGTCTGTTCCAGTCCTTTGGGAAAATTGGTATATCCCTAATGGAAGACATTTTATGTGCCATTTACGTCACGGCTTACCATCTTGATTACTTGTGTGTACAACATGATAATTTACTTTAATCCATTTTAGTCTGGAGACCCCAAAAGGTCAATTGGCAAACAGTGCAGACCCAGATGATATGTCACAGAATGCAGCATCTGATCTGGATCTCCACTGTTAGCAAATAGTTTAGCAATTTTTCTATAGAATATCTCAGTCATATAGCCTGACATAACCTAAAATTGAAATTTGACTTCAAATATATAGTGTGGGGGAGTTTATTCAGTCTAAAATGGGATAATACCTCTGGGCCCAGTTGTTCAAAGCTAACGATGTCGTTAGTTAAGGATTCGTTAAAATTTACATTGAGTGATATGCAAATATGCTGAAATTTTTTGCTGAAAAAATGTGAGTAGCTTTTGCAGTGCAAAAGCTACTCACATTTTTTCAGCAAAAAATATCAGAATATTGTATATTGAATCCGCTAAAACAGTTAACGAAATGACCCTTAACGAGCTCGTTAAGCTAATGACGCTTTGAACAACTCGGCCCAGATATAAAGTCAGCTGTCGTTATGTCAAACTCCATGGAACCAGAAGTTTTGTTTTAGATATTGGTAGTTTGAGGTAAAGGGAGCTGAAATGTAGCAAACTAAACTTATAGTGCCTTTTATTTAGTTTGAATTAAGCATAGCTCCAGAAAGGATGGGGTAATCACATAATATTTTTCTTATTCTCTCTCCATGATAACAAATGTTGTGGGTACTCATTAGAAGTGCCTTGGTGAGGTGCATCTAATGAGTACCACAACATATGTTTTTGTGAAGAAATAAGAAAAGTATTAGTACTTTTTGGCTGAAAAAAAGCAACTTATCTGGTGCTATGTAAAAGTATCAGTTTGAGTTATCAATGTTTGAGATAATGAGAGTATACTGTTTTGTATAAATTTTGTAAAACAGTAATTGTTTTATTCCAGATTAACCGTATTTGTGCTGATAGAGGTGTATTCTTCACATATGTTGACCTGCGCTGGGGGATTACCTCAGAACAGACAAGTGATGGAAAGACAATTGCTATCTGTTTGCAAGAGGTAAGACAATGGTCTGTGTTTGCAGCATTATCATAACTCAAGATAAGGCACAGAAAGTACTGATATTTTTCTTATTTCATCACAAAAACATGTTGTGGGTACTCATTAGAAGCACCTCAGTGAGGTGCTTCTAATGAGTACCCACAATATATGTTTTTGTGGAGAAAAATATTTTGTGGATAACCCTTCTTATCTTGAGCCATGATTATTCACTGAGGTGGTCCCAGATCCTTCTCATTCACAACTAAATTCTTTGTAAATTCAAACTTTTGTCTTCTAGATGTTTTCTACTTCTACCCAAGGGCTAGCTGCATGTTTAAAAAAAAAAATTGTACAAAATAAGGATTGAAGACATTCTTTGGAACTTGATTGGATGTTAAGAGGATAAGGGCTGCTTTTGAGCACCAGGGACACATGCAGCCTATATGGGACACATGCAGTCTATATATATGTCAAAAGATTATGAAAAAAATGCGTATTAAATTAAAGCTTGAAGCTGTACTTGAAGCTTTGTACAAGGACTATAACAATCTGAAACTTTAGGACACTGGGCTATATACATATAACAAAAAATCAGCCTTTTCATGAATGCTCAGAGGGACCAGGAATTTTGCTTAACGCTTAGCATGCTGGGAAAAAATTCAGCAGACAAATTTTAGAAATATTCTCTAAGTTTGACATTTCATGCAGATTCTCTCCTAAGGAAAAAATTTGCATGAAATATCAAAATAGAAAAGAAGGCAAAGATCTGGAATCGATACAATTACCTAACACCTTCCGTCCAAGACATCAAAGGGAAAGAAGGATGCACTTAAAACAACAGCACCACAATCAAAATACTACAAGCAGAAAGCCAAAAGGACAGTTTCTTTCCCAAAAATTGGACAGATGGCTAAAGCCTGTTTTTGGCCACTGAAATTTGCCAAAGCCTGTTTTCTGTGAAAATAAGAAAAATGTCATCAAATTGTCATCTGCTGAATCTGCCTGGAGAGTGGTAAAGTTTAGAATTAGAATGTGTTACTCTTCTTTTAAGACAATCCACTATTTTGATCAGTGGCATTGCTCGGAAATTGATACATGGCATCTACAGATAAGCATTGGCTGTTTTGCTTCGATGGACTTTCACTTTTAATTTCCCACAAGAACATGAAATATATGTTCACAAAAATGGTGCATTAATCTGTAGGCAATATGGATCATCAGGTTAGTCTGGACATTCATTTTTATATGATGCCTAAAGTAGAAGAAAGGGCCCTTATGACATTTGTGGGTAGGGAGTGCCCAGATCAGGCTACACTTCTGCACATTCATGATTCTGATCAGGGCCTTCTCTGTTTGTCAGGGCCTTCTCTGTTTATATGTTCTAAAGTATCTATTGATTCTGTAGGCGGGCAATGAAGGCCCAGATCAGACTGCACAGATGTGCAGTCTGATCAGGGCCTCCATTGCCCACAGGTGGCATAAGAGCCTTTTTCTGCTTTGAACATCATATGGCAATCTCACTGGAGGGGAACCGTTGGTATGTTAGCTCACTTATATATCTGATATTTTACACTTTGCTGATTGTCTTATAAATGTGAAACCTTTCAGATTGATCGCTGTCGACCATATTTCATCTGCCTGATGGGAGAGAGATTCGGTTGGTCTCAGAAGTTAGGAACCCAAGATGAACTGTTGAACACCAGTTATGATTATGCCATAGACAATTACAAGAATCTTAAGTGGATTGATGGGTTCAGATATGATTCAAGTGTTACTCAGGTATGGTTATTGTTATAAAATTTTGCACACCAGCTTTTCTGACAAAATGACATATACAATGCAATCAGTGCAGAAGTAGCTCAGACTGCTCCTGAAAGAGCAGTCTGATCAGGGTCTACACTGTTTGCTGTTTTACCTAGTATTTTGTGAATCTAATGGAAAAAAAAAGAAAAAATAGACATAAAGTGTATGGAATAAGTGCTACTGAAGGAACAGTCTGATCAGGGTCTGCACTGTTTGCCATTCTACCAATATTTTGTGACACAATGCATAAAAGCAAATATAGGCATAAAAAGTTTTAAGAAAGTGTTTGAAATTTTATGACATTTACCAATTTTGCACGGCTACATACAAGAAGAACATTCATTATTTTTTTCTTATTTCTGTATTTGATTATGTTTCTTACTCATTAGAATCACTTCAGGGAGGAGATTTTAATGGGTACCCACAGTGTATGTTTTGTGAGAAAAATAAGAAAAATATCTCAAAAATATCTGTTTATCCTCAAATACAGAATCTTCTCACCACATTCTGTCTTGTTTGCACTTTCTTTTGTATGTCTGTGTTTGGGAACTGCCGAGTCAGTATTCTTTCTTGTATTTCTTTTTATCAAGACAGTTGGCTACACCCAACAAAATTTCATTGGCTGATTCCCATTATTTAACCTTTGAACTGCTGAATAAATTAAGATGCTATGCTGTTCATACAAGTTCCCATACTGTATGACAAACAGTGCAGATCCAGATCAGTCGACTTCTGAAGTCAACTGATCTGGATCTGCACTGTTTGAAAAGATGGGGCATATCTGGGTTCAGCTGGACCAGAGTTAATTTGTGCCTTTAAGGTGCTGCTACCTTACCTTTTAGCTTCCACAAGTTGGAGGGGTGCTTATTTTGAGTGGAAGCATCGATATTTTCTTATTTCTTAGGAATTTCTCTGTTTTCTGTTTCATTTCTAGCACATCATGCTCGTTCTGAAAACACTTCTGCTTTAAAGAGAAAACATTTGTTACCAAGGAGAGCAGATCCTTCCATTTTTGAGTGGAAACTTTCTGGCAAGGAGATTCCATTTTGACCAAGTTGCCTCTTCTGAAAGTGCCATTATTCTTCTTAATACCACAGAGACCTAATAATTTTGTTAAGGGGACTGCATACAGTTGATAGATATTCTGGCATGTTTGACAAGGGAGACAACTTTGGTGACTTCCCATTTGTTTTCCTGCATTTCAAGTCCCTTCTGAAAAGGAGTCTACTCTAAAAGGAAAGAATTTACTCCCAAGGGGAGTAAATTCTTTCCTCTCAGAGTAGACCCCTTTTCTGCCATGTTTGACAAGGGTGACAACTTTTGTGACTTCCTGTTTGTTTTCCTGCATGTCAAGTCCCATTTCTAAGGGAGGCAAAACCCATTTTGACAGTGTTTCTGCCCCAGTAAGTGTATCAATTCCCCTTAATATCACATTGACTTAACAACTTTGTTCAGCTCACTGTTTGAAATTTGTTAAGCTCATTATATTTGAAATTCATTAAGCTCACTATGTTTTGAATTTTTGTGTTTTGAACTTTGTTAAGCTCACTATGTTTTGAACTTTGTTAAGCTCACTATGTTGTAAACTTTATAAAGCTTACTGTGTTTTGAAATCTGCTAAGCTCACTATGTTTTGAACTTTGCTAAACTCCCAGTGTTTTAAACTTTGTTAAGCTCACTGTTTTTTTGTTGTTGTTTTTTTTAAATTTGTTAAGCTCACTGTGTTTAAACTTGGTTAAGCTCACTATGCTTTGAACTTTGTTAAGCTCACTATGTTTTGAAATTAATTAAGCCCACTATGTTTTAAACTTGGTTTAGCTCACTATGTTTTGAACTTTGTTAAGTTTGCTATTTTTTAAACTTTGTTAAGCTCACTATGTTTTGAACTTGGTTAAGCTCATTATGTTTTGAACTTTGTTAAGCTCATTATGTTTTGAACTTTGTTAAGCTTATTATGTTTTGAACAACCGAAACCTGTTTTTCTCCAGCTTGAGATCTACCATGGTGTGTTGAACAATCCTGATGCTGCAAAGAAGAGGAGTTTCTTCTACTTAAGAAAACCCCCTGTTCTAGAGGAGTTAGATGAGAATCAATTCAAGGTATGTAATTATGTCTCCCCCTTTAGGGTTGGGAGACATATTGTGTTTCCCCCGGGCGCCTGTCTGTCTGTCACACTTGTGTCCATTTGAAAACCATTCAAGCTATCTTCACGAAACTTCATATAAATATCAATCAACATTAGACAACGTGCAGAGTGCAAGAACTATAACTCTTGTATTTATACTTTTTGAGTTATTTCCCTTGGACTGTCACAAAATTGTGTTCGCTCTATAACTTATAAACTGATCAAGCTATTTTCATGAAACTTCATATAAATATCAATCAACATTAGACGATGTGCAGAGTGCAAGAACCATAACTCTTGCATTTATACTTTTTGAGTTATTTCCCTTGGACTCTGTCACAAAATTGTGTCCACTCTATAACTTGAAAACCTTTCAAGCTGTCTTCATGTTACCAAAATGTTCCTTACATTCTAATTAAGAAAATGCATACACTTGATAATTTTGTTCAGAAATAGAGAAGTTAGAGGAGTGGGATGGCATCTGTTAGGAAAACAATGAAGACAACCGAAGTAATCCGAAACAAGGAGTGAAAATAACAATTTTGCATTCTTAATGACAAACAGTGCAGATCCAGATCTGTTGGCTTCTACAGAAGCCAGTTGATCTGGATCTACACTGTTTGCAAAGCATATTTGGTTCAGCAGGACTATGGTTAATACTCAGCTTACTTTAAAACCTGGAAATATTTTTTTTATTGTTAGATTCGATCCTCCGAGTCAGAATGGCATCATGAGAGACAAGAATGGCTGAAGTCACAGATCAAAGGAACATCAGAACTTAATATTGCTTCTTTCAAGACAGCCCATGAAGTTGCAGACCTCATTAAACAGGTATTTGAGCTGTAAACATCAGAAAACAGATCAGCCTGCACATTTATCCAATCTGATCAGAATGTTCATTGGGTGCATTTCGGATAGCCAAGAATGCAATGTTTCTTCATGTGGACAACAAAGACGCTGATCAGACTATGCAGATTTGTGTCTACATTGGGCACATACCGTATCTGACCTAATTACCGCACTGTGCACTCAGGTTTTTCAAAATTACTGGGAAAACTTAAAGTAAAAAACGTATCTACCTACTAAGGGTACACTTTAAAAAAAAAGATCAGCAAAGGACTTACTTGAAAAAAGCATATGTTGTGGGTACTCATTTGAATTGCATTGACGAGTCAATGCAATTCAAATGGGTACCAATAACATATGCCATTATGAAGAAGTAGACAAAAAGTACACTGGACGTAACTTGAAAACTATGGAATTGTTTGTGTGCTTATAGGGGTATGTGCGGTAATTAGGTCGAATACGGTATATCAAATATGTTAGAAGGTACGAGGGTCGTGCAAAAAGTTCTGTCACTAAAAGGCTTCCTTAGTTTTATCCCAGGTATATTTTAAAAATGCTTCACTGCACTTGAATGGTGTGTTGAATAGCTAATGATACCCGTTTATTTCGTGCAAATTACTTTCCAACTGACAGAGTTATTTCAAATTGAAATAGATGCAGTCATATACACTGACCAATTTACTTGTTACATTGGAACATGGACCAGAAGACTGAAATTTGTAGCTATATTAAATGCCGTGTTAGGCTTAATATAGATTCAAAGCAGATATTTAATGAATTGTGTGGTATATATGGACCTCAGACTATTTCAATGCGCACAGTTTTTAGGTGGGTTAAAGCTTTTAAAGCTGGGAAATTTTCTGTTGAAGATGATACCCGTCCTGGAAGGCCTAAAACCTCTGTTACCATCACTGCTGTAAAGATTGTGGTCGAACAGGATGCTCGATTTCTGTCAAAGATATGGTCAAATAGCTGGTTGTACTGGCATATCAGAAGGCAGTGTGCAAACAATTCTGAAAAAGCCTTTGGACCTGAGAAAGGTTTGCGCTAGGTGGGTACCTCATTTGCTCACTGAGGAGCAAAAGGCACAACGCCTTAAGTGTGCCGGGGAACTTTTGAAAACATGCAAAGGCTGTAATAGTCGGGTTATTTCTAACTGGCTAACAGGTGATGAAACCTGGGTGCACATGTTTGAGCCACAAAGAAGGGCTGATAATAAGCAATGGAAGCAAAAAGATAAAAAATGCCCATGTATTGCCAAGAGAACCATAAGTTTGAAAAAGATTTTCTTTATTTCGAGTGGGCCAGTCGTTCAAGTGCCTTGTCCATCTGGTCGTACAGTCACTGGCCGATTCTACAAGAATTCTGTACTGAAGAAAGTGAAAGAGTTTTACAATAAGAAACAACCAAGCAAAGGATGGTCAGGAGTCCACCTTTTACATGACAATGCCTCCTCTCATAAGTGTGAGGTTGTTAAGTCTTTTTTGGCTTCTGAAAAGGTGAAAGTTTTAAACCATCCACCTTATTTACCTGACCTGAGTCCCTGTGACTTCTTTTTATTTCCAAGGCTTAAGAAAATGCTTTCTGGAAATAAGTATATGTCTAGAAGTTCTCTTGGCAGCGCTATTTATCAGTGTCTCCAACAGATACCAAAAGAAGACTATTTATCTGCTTTTCACGACTGGGTAAAAGGTTACAAAAATGTGTTTCAGTAAAGGGGGAATACTTTGAAGGTTTGTAATAAAAATATATTTGATAAAACATAGCACTGAAGTAATCCGAACCCAGTGACAAAACTTTTTGCAGGACCCTCGTACATTTTCTTACATTGAGGCTCATTTGTTATTGCTGTCAATTTAGACTGAAAAAAATTGTGAATTCAGGATGTAAAGGTTCAATGGAAATGTGGATTTCCATGGTGTCCGGTTCTGATTTTACTTTCATGTGATTCATGCTAATCAGAGGAGAAACTGGGAGGTTGGATATGTGGAGGGGGAGGACCTCTATAGCTATCTCATTGTGCTTTAAAAAAAACCTAACAAATGCAAATTTGTTTGCAATCATTTTAACTAATATTTCAAATAACTAGAAATGGCCATGATTTCATCCCAGAGTGAGAAGTAAATGTTAAGAACTTGTTTGACCCATGGCATAACTCCAGATAAGGCACTTTTTTCAACCAAAAAGTGTTGTTAGTTTACTTTATTTTTTGACAAAAACATATGTTGTTGGTACTCATTAAAAGGGCCTTGCCGAGGTGCTTCTAATGAGTACCCACAACATATATTTTCATGGAGAAATAAGAAAAAATATTATGTGGATAACCCTCTTACCTGGAGCTATGATATACAGCCAGTAGAGGCACAGATTAGCCTGCACATCCATGCTGTCTAACTGACATTATGTTAACAAATCTATTTAATGTATATGCTCATGTTACTCCATAATACATAGTGAAGACAGGGATATGTAGGAGTCTTACATTGTTAGTGGGATTTTCAAACTTTTGCAGTGTTTTAAAACCAGGGCCCAGTTATTCAAAGCATCGTTAGCTTAACAAGCTCATTAGTGGTCAAAATGTTAACTGTACTAGTAAGTACAGTTAGGGAATAACTGCATTCAAATTTGTCATTTGGGGAGGTAAATTGTCAGTTTTACGGTCAGAAATTTCATTTTACTCGTTAGCGGAGCCATAAAATGTAATTTGCGACAATAAAACCGCCAATTTACCTCCCCAAATGACAAATTTGAATGCAGTTATACCCATTCTAATGCATTTATTCATTTTTTCTGTTGAAACAATGTACTAGTTGCACAAAGCGACAAATGCTGTGAGCTGGGTAAAACCAAATGCCAGCCAATGAAAAGCCATGTTACATGATGACGTCGGATTTCCGACAGTATATCGCAGAATATACCGTCGCAAATTTTTGACGCTATCCAATCAGACGTCGTGTTACATACACAAGTGCATTAGAATATCTACTTCATAGGTATTTTTGTTGAAAAAATGTGAGTAGCTTTTTTCAGCAAAAATATCAGCGTATATGCCATATTAGTGATCAAAGTTTTAACAATACGTTAACTAACAACATTGTTAGTTTTGAACAAATGGGCCCAGCTTTTGTTTTGTTTGTTTCTTCTTGTAATTTCTTTTATGCAAAAATCTGTCTTGATTTGCTTAATGACCAAAATATTCATCATTTCTCATATTATACAATGAAAATGTCATGGCTTATATAGCTCCAGATAAGAGGGTTATCAAGATAAATATTTTTTTTCTATTTCTCAACAAAAACATGTTTTAATTAGAACTGCCTTTTTATGCAAGCTAAATCTTTACTTTTAGTGTAGGCCTCTTTTCAGAAGGGGACATGTGTGCAGGAAAGCAAACAGAAAGTCACTAAATGTGTCGCCCTTGTAAAAATTGGTAAAAAATGTACCAAATGAAAAATGTGTATGAAGTACCCTTAATAAGTACAAGTCATCTTTTGTTTAAATTTTATATAGTCAAAGAAATTTCAGCCTTATTTGGGATATGCACCTTGTTTATCTTAAATAATGAACCATGCTTGAACAATTAATGGAGATCCCTATCAGATCACTGTTTGCCATTCAGCCAGCATTCTAAAACATATCATTAGGTAGTCAAATGGATTTGTTAGTCCTCTCTCTCTCTCTCTGTAAATGTCTGGATATTGTTGATTTTCTTCTTTCTTTAGGATTTGACTCAAGCAGTTGATGAAGATTTCCCAATTGGCACAGAACTGACCAAGCTTCAGCAACAGGCTGAAGCACATGCTGCCTTTGCATCTGCAAGATGTCGAGTCTATATTGGTAGAGAGGAATATTTTACATCAATCAATGAACAGCGAGAGAAAAACATTAGTGAACCGTTTGTGCTACTTGGTGAATCAGGTAATTTTCATGAAATGATTTATAGGTTTAGATAAGAAGGCATATCAGGTAATAATTTTTTTCTGTACAAAAGCATATGTTGTGGCAGTCATTAGAAGTGTCCTGATGAGGAGCTTCTCATGAGTACACTTGAACCTCTATAATAGAAGGTTCATTATAAGATGGTTTGGATATAAGACAGTTCAAAGATGGATGCCAAAAGTGTTGTATCCAAACAAAAATGTGTAGATTATAAAGAAAAATGACCATTTATGGTCATTTTTCTTTATAATCTAGACATTTTTGTTTGGATACAACAAGGTTGTTTAGCTAACACAGTTTTTACTTTGGATCTCAGCAATCCTGTTATAAAGAGGTTGTGGTGTATCTACAATATGTGTACTTACAACAAGGTTGTTTAGCTAACACAGTTTTTACTTTGGATCTCAGCAATTCTGTTATAAAGAGGTTGTGGTGTATCTACAATATGTGTTCTTGTGGAGAAATAAGAAAAAAGTATCAATACTTTCTAGAGCTGTGAATGATTTTTATCACCCAACAAACGTGGAGGACAAAATAAAAACAAACAAACTTTCCTTACTTTGTAAAAGAGTAACAGTTAACTCCTTGTTCACATCTCTTTGCTCACAGAGTGCACCACTCTTTTTCTCTGACACACTGCCTCTTTACCAATCAACCCCACTCCCAGCCATCCTTGACAAAAATATCTGGAATGCATATGAAGTTGCATTAAAAATAAAAGCCAGTGCTGGGCATTTGCAAGGCCTGCATTTCTGTTTGAGAGGTCTTGCTGCATGAAAGTGTGTATGACAGTGTGTGTGTGTGCACGCGTGCATGTGTGCATGTGTGTGTGTGTGTGCAAGAAAAGTTGAAAACAAATTAAGAAACATGGGAAACCATTTAGATGACATTTGTTAATAGTGACAGCATAGACCAGTTTGAGCATTTTCTGGTTAAGCAAGGCATGAGTGTTCTCTGCTGAAAGTGAAAGTCTACAAAAGATTTCAATATTTGTTCTTTTTGAATTGTATTTGTCCTAACCAGACTGTGTGCCAGCCTCGGTGGCTCAGTTAGATGCATGTCCGACTGGTGATCAGGAGGTTTCAAGTTTGACCCCTGTCGGGTTGGCAACATTCTTTTGTGGAGATTGATCAGGAAATATTCTACGGTCATTCTCTCCCTTCCGCTGATTCAAGAACGGCAGTTGTCAGTTTCTGGCAAAAGAATGTGCACAATACTGGTTAACCGCTTAGAGGATTTAGCCTGCCCAGTAAAATATGGTTAGGTAAACTGACCACCCTCAACATGACCCTATTGGGTTGACTGGGCCGTGAAACCTCAACACAAACAAACTTACAAAGGCTAATCTGGACCACCACTCACACATATGGCATTAGATGGTAAGCTAAAATTGTAACAAAACTCTTTTCTTTGCACAGGTTCTGGTAAATCAGCCCTGGTTGCCAACTGGGCAAAGAGAGTTGCTGACTCAGAGCCAAACACCTTCATGTTTGTTCATTTTATTGGCAGCTCTGCAGACAGTGCTGACTATATGAAACTGATTAGACGGTATGTATATAAACTGATTTATTATAAGATGTCCCTGTTATTCAGTGGACAACATCATGTCATAAAAGTGATATGACCACATGTTACATAGCACTTGGTTACTGGCACATAATATCTTCACACCGACCATGACACTGTTATGTTTTCTGTTGAAAAACAGGTCAACTTTTATGACCATAAAATAACATACAGTTTAAAAGTCATATGATAAACAGTATCTTACATTCATGGTGAGCATCTGGGTAGCCAAGTGGTTTGGGCTTCCGACTTAGGATCATGAGGTCCCAAGTTTAAATCCTGCTGCAGACGGAATTCCTCACATGACTGTACCATACTTCATTGCAATATAGGGGATTAAAGTTTGCTTAATTTCAGATTTGGAACAGCCAGAAGGCGGAGCTTGCACGCAACCTTGCACATCAAGTCAATATGAGTGCAACATCATTATAACCAGTAAACAAAGAATGCTATTGGATGATAGCAATATTCTTTGTCTTCACATTATGCCTGCCTTGACCAGAATTTTGACATTGTTTTTCATCTTGAATTGAAATGAATAAAAATGTAATGCTTCATTTAAGGAGAGTGCACTAAACATGTTAATATTTTTGTGTGTGTACTATGATTCCAGGCTGTATGAAGAAATGAAAGAGTTTTTTGACTTTGACTTGAAAATTCCGTCTTCTGATGCTCTCTTGATTCATGAACTGAGGAAATGGTTGAGGGTGGCTGCAGCAAGGACAAAGGTTGTCATAGTCTTAGATGCCTTGAACCAGCTGGATGATGGATCAGGACATGATGGTTTGTATTATGTTTGAAGTGTACTGGAATCAGACTGAACCTTAGCTCCAGATAAGAGGGGTATCTACAAAATATTTGTTTTTTAGCTCACCTGAGCTATGCTCAGGATGAGCTATTGTGATCACTTTTCGTCCGTCGTCCGTCCGTCCGTCCGTTAACATTTTCAAACGACTTCTCCTCTGAAGCCCCTGAGCCAATTTTGCTCAAATTTCATATGGAGCCTCCTTAGGTTGGGGGAACGAAAAATTGCTAAAATGGTTGCGGTCCATTGACCAAGATGGCCGCCATGTCCATATATGGTAAAAACCTTTAAAAATCTTCTTCTCCAGAACCGAGGATGCCTTGGGGCTGAATCTTTGCATAAGTCATTGGGGATGGGAGGTCTACCAAAATTGCTAAAATAAAGGTCTTATATTGACATTTGACCTTTTTACGGCAAGGTCAAGTTTGCTTCCCTATGCATTTGTATGGGAAAACCGTTTAAACATCTTGTTCTCCAAAACTGAGGATGCCTTATGGCTGAACCTTTACATATATCATCGGGAACAGGAGGTCTACCAAAGTTGCTAAAATAATGGTCGTACATTGACATTTGACCTTTTTATGAGAAGGTCAGTTTTGCTTCCTTATGCATTTGTATGGGAAAAATATTCAGAATTTCAAACGACTTCTTCTCTGGAGCCTCTGGGCCAATTTTGCTCAAATTTCATAAGGAGCCTCCTTAGGTTGTGGGAATGAAAGGTTGCTAAAATGGTTGCGGTTTGTTGACCAAGATGGCCGCCATGCCCATATATGGTAAAAACCTTTAAAAATCTTCTTCTCCAGAACCGAGGATGCCTTGGGGCTGAATCTTTGCTTAAGTCATTAGGGACTGGGGTTCTACCAAAGTTGCTAAAATAATGGTCATACATTGACATTTGACCTTTTTACGGCAAGGTCAAGTTTGCTACCCTATGCATTTGTATGGGAAAAAATATTTAAAAATCTTATTCTCCAAAACCGAGGATGCCTTTTGGCTGAATCTTTGCATATATCATTGAGAACAGGCGGTCTACCAAAGTTGCTAAAATAATTGTCATACATTGACATTTGACCTTTTTACGGCGAGGTCAAGTTTGCTTCTGTATGCATTTGTATGGGCCCTGTACATTTGTATGGAAAAAATGTTGATAATTTTAAATGATTTTTCCTCTGAAGCCTCTAGGCCAGTGTTGTTCAAATTTCATGTGGAGCCTCCTTGGGCAGGAGAATGAAAGATTGCTAAAATGGGCATGGTCCATTGATCAAAATGGCTGCCATGCCCATATATGGTAAAAACCTTTAAAAATCTTCTTCTCCAGAACCAAATAAGCCCTGGGCCCTAATCTTTGCACAAATTATGGGGGACAGGAGATCTACCAAAATTGCTAAAATGATGGTTCTATGTTGAAATTTGCTTCCCCATGCATTTGTATGGGCCATATACATTTATATTGCAAGTATCGAAGTGACTTGCATATCTGCAGTGGTTATGTCACTCAGGTGAGCGAGTTGTGGCCCATGGGCCTCTTGTTTTTATTTCTATCCACAAAATAGGTTTTTTATTTCTTCACAAAAACATATGTTGTGGGTACACATTAGAAGGGCCTCTGCTACATGTGTTTTCATGAAAAATTAACCCTGAAAGTGCCAAGCAAAATTTGTAGCAGACAACATTCAAAATTTTGTTTTCTATTTTTCAGAGAAAACAAGTCGACATTTCATGTGAATTGTCTGCTTGACAGACTATTCACATGAAATGTCAAGACTTGTTTTCTCAGAGAAAACAAGTCTTGACATTTCAATTGAATCATCTGCCAAGCAGACATGAAATGTCAAGACGTTTTCTCTGAGAAAAAAAAAATGTTGTCTGCTGCAGTTGTGATTGGCACTTTAAGGGTTAAAAAAGTATTACTACTATTTGGTTGATAAAAAGTGCCTCATCTGGAGCTATGGACTAAACCTATCCATTAAATACTCAAAATTGCCTGCACTGTTATGCAGTTTTATTGGAGTAGTAATGGCCCCTTTACCTTTAAATACTCTTGTTTATATGGCAGTTTTAAAAAGGATCATCTAGGGAAGTATTTCTTGTATTTCGATCTTTCTTTCATGTGATATGCAGAATCATGCACTGATTTTTGTTGCACCTTTTTTAGCATGGGCAACTTAGGTGTGGAAGTTTCTGTCTGTCCATTCTTTCATCCTTGTACGTAAGTCCACCCCAGCATCCACCCTTAATGAAGTTTACAAACTGTAAAACTTTACAGTTAGTTCACTTCACAGATTGTTTTATCTCACTGAGCTAAACACAGATGACAGCTCACACTTGTTTGGTGTTTGTTTTCACATTCTAATGGGCAGGTGCAACATAAATTCAACAAAAGTTCTTTATATTTAATCTTCCCTGCCATTGGAATGTATTATTCTGACAGGTTCTGTGTCTTCCTATTAGGGGTTGGACATTGGCTGTCTGACCCCAAAGACCAGGGCCCAGTTGTTCAAAACTAACGATGTAGTTAAAACCTTAACCATGGCATATTCACTAATATTTTTGCTGAAGAAATGTGAGTAGCTTTTGCAAATCACATTCTTTCAGCTAAAACACCTGTGAATTAGATATTGTACTTACTAGAACAGTTAATATTTTGATCACTAAAGAGCTCGTTAAGCTAATGATGTTTTGAGCAACTGGGCCCAGAATGCTAACGACTGTGAGACATGCTGTTTAGAAATATGGGTAGTTTTCTTACTGTACAGAATTTACTATCATCCTGCACTGTGAATTTAATGAGTATTATGTGAAAAACATGCAAAGAAAATCTGGGACTCTTTTCACTAATATGCATACTGACCTGTAGTGATCTGGTTCAGAGATGTTACTGTACTGCAGCACGATTTCCATATCTCTTGATAAGATGCTTTCTTCCATAAAAGAAGTATTTCTGTTCTTGTCCTTACTTCTCTGGGTATACATGTATATGTACATGTTGTTTTTTTTTTTTGGCTGATTTGGAATTTTATGGCCAAGTCAACACTGTCAGAGGTTCATATTCCTCAAAAATAGACATTTTATTATCCAAGAAAGGTTTAATAATTGATATATGGTATTAATACAATCATGAATGTGGCACCTGAAAGTCTGTAAAATTTCAGTTAGTCTCTCATTCTTGAATTGAAATGATTTTTTTTATCGTATCTCTGAATTAATGTTGCCAACATTAATTCAGAGAGATACAACAAAAAATCATTTCATTTTTGATCCATTTCAAAAACAAGAGACTAACTGAAATTTTACAGGCTGCTAGATGCCGCATTTTATGATCGTATTAATAGCATATATCCATTTATTAAACCTTTCTTGGATAAAAAATGTCTATTTTTGAGGAACATGGGGCCTTTAAGATCCTGTTGAGCCAGTCATTTAACCTACTCAACACTTTTCCTGGACAGGCTTGTTCCTCTAAGTGATTATAACCAGTACTTTGTGCAAATACCTTTGTCAGTTACTGACAAATGACCTTCTTGAATCAGTGTAAGGGGGAGACTGAATTCATGATCTCCATGAAAGTTATATGGCCAAGGAACATTGTTTGCATGTAGCTTCAAAATCATGTCAATGTAAACAAACCTCATTTCAGAGTGCATGATATGGTCCTAGAAATATCAAGATTGTAAACTCCTCCTGCTTTCATTGCTCCAAATAAGAGGGGATATCCAGATAATATTTTTATTATTTCTCCACAAAAACATATGTGGTGGGTACTCATTAGAAGCACCTCACCTTGGCACTTAAAATAAGTACCACAACATACATTTTTGTGGAGAAAAGAAAATTATTTTTATGCTTTTCAGTTGAAAAGGTGCCTTATCTGGAGCTATGTGCTTTTAAGCTCAAACTGTTAGAGGCATTTTGAAACTGTTTAAAAGGAGTATTGTTGGTAAGTATATAATTCTGTGATAAGATTTTGGATGAGCAGGCTGGTCCAAGTCTTCATAAGGCAAATTACAGGGTAGCATATACCTCAAGGA
Source organism: Anodontia alba (assembly GCA_964016985.1). NCBI lineage: Eukaryota > Metazoa > Mollusca > Bivalvia > Lucinida > Lucinidae > Anodontia > Anodontia alba. Next base: position 87,025,943 of record OZ024825.1, on the reverse strand, counting down.
TTTACTTTCTCATTGGGTGTCTTAATTTAACTCTGGTCCTGCTGAACCCGGATATGCCCTGCCTCAGAAGCCAACTGATCTGGATCTGCACTGTTTTTCATTAAGTATGTGAATTTGTATCAACCTTGATTAGGTAATCTGATTGGCTGAAAATTAGAAGCAGGTATGGCATCTTAATTTATTCAGCAGGGCAAAACTTTAATGTGAATTACTGTTTTTCAGGAGCTGAACATGACCTGGCGTGGCTACCAAAAGAACTGCCACCAAATGTTTTCCTGCTTCTGTCAACACTGCCAGGAAGGGTGAGTAGTTTCAACCTCTAGTAGTCTCCATAAATTCAGTAGACAACAAATTGATATTTTATCTTAATTTTCCTGGAAAAAAGAGGTTGAAATTTCATGCATATTCTAATTTCACAGAAAATTGGATTTGATATTTCATGCAGATTATATCCTGATTTCCCAGAAAATAGATTGACATTTTGCAAATTATTTTGCAAATTGTTTCCTAATTTCCCAGGATATAAGGTTTGGCATTTGATGTAAATTACTTCCCACAATGGGACTTAATTATCATTTTCTCCATGTTATATGGCAAGCCGTTTTACTATTTATTCTATAACTCAGATACCTGATTTAATATATCAGATATCTTATATAATATATCTGATATATTATATCAGATATCTTATATAAATATCTTATATGTCACTTAAGATATTTAATATGCTATATAAGATATCTGATATATCAGATATCTTAATTGACATATAAGATATCTTATATGCTATATAAGAGATCTGATATGCTATATAAGATATCTTATATAGGATATAAGATATCTTTATTTACTAAAGAAGATATCTCATTTATTCAATCAAATAAGAGAGCTTATTTAGTATATCAGATATATAGTATATCTATATTAATATATGATATCTTATTTATTCAATTAAATATCTCATTTAGTATATCAGATATCTTATTTAGTATATCAGATATATATATTAAGATATAAGATATCTTATTTAACAAATAAGATATCTTATATGGTAAATAAGATATCTTATATGTGGAATTAAATATCTAATATGATATATCAGATATCTAATGTAGGATATAAGATATCTAATATAGAATATAAGATATCTGATATACTAAGTCAGATACCTTATATCCTATATTAGATATCTTATATCCTATATAAGATATCTGATATAATGCACAATAATCTGAATTGACATATAAGATATCTAATATGGTATATAAGATATCTGATATGCCATATAAGATATCTTGTATAGGATATAAGATATCTTATTTACTAAAGATATCTTATCTACTAAAGAATATATCTCATTTATTCAATCAAATAAGATACCTTATTTAGTATATCAGATATCTTATATAGTATATCAGATATCTATATTAATATATGATATCTTATTTAACAAATAAGGTATCTTATATGGTAAATTAGATATCTTATATGTGGAATTAAATAAGATATCTCAAATATTATATCAGATATATAGGATATAAGATATCTATTATAGGATATAAGATATCTGCATTAGTATATCAGATATCTCATATCCTATATTAGATATCTTATGTCCTATATAAGATATCTGATATAATATATAAAATATCTATTTTGCATAATAAATAGTAAAACAGCTTGCCATAATGTTACCATGTCTTGTGAAGTTATCTTCTTAATATTTATTGTAGGCAATGGATGCCTGCATACAGTATGGTTGGCCAAGCATGAGAGTGAAACCATTGGACACCAGCCAGAAAGAGCAGATTATAACACATTATCTGGAGGGAATTTATGGGAAGACGTTGAATGCAGAACAGAAACAGCTACTAGTTGATTCAGAACAGACAAACAACCCACTTTATCTCAAGTCTTTACTGGATGAGGTATTGCACTTGGTTTAAGGGGACTGAATACACATTGTTCCATTTCTGCCATTTTAAAGAAGGGAGACAACTTTGTGGTTTTCTGTTTGCCTTCCTGCACGCCAACTCCCCTCTGAAAAAATGTTAGTCTAAAAGGAATGAATTTGCTCCCAAAGAAAACTGTTATAAAAGATATTCATTGTTAGCTTGCTTGTATGAAAATACTGGTAGAGCTGTAGCAATCACCACAGTGTAGGTGTTGGCATTGGCATTGGTTAAAGTTTTTGGTTAAAGTTTTTAAAGTCTATATCTCCCGAACCTTTGGATGGAAGTAGTTCATACTTGCCTTGATGTCATATACTAGTTTAAAGTTTAATGCTGTACCATTCCGACTGACCTGAGTGACCTTGAGGTCAAAAAGTTTATGTTAAAGTTTTTTTAGAGGCAAAGCTAGATTCAGGCAAGCTACTCTGTCCTGCAACAGTTCTTATTCTACTTTTTGTAATGTTTGCACTTATAGTTCTTTACATAAAAATGACCAGAAGAAGTTAAAGTATGTATGACTTAACACCCTGTTTACTGGATTAAAATTTCAACAGACAACATATTGTTTGCTCTCCCCAAGGTAACGGGTTGACATTTCATGGAAATTATTTCCTATCTTTGTTATTCACATAAATACACAGTGCAGTATGATTCTGATTCATGAGCCTATATTAACCCTTTTTAGACTGAATAAACTCCCCTCACACTATATATTGTAAGATTCCAATTTCAAATTTAGGTTTGTCAGGGTATGTAATTTAAATATACCAAGAGAAAAATGGCTAAACTGTTGGCAAATAGTGGAGACCCTGATCAGATGCTGCATTATGTGGCATCTGATCTGGTCTGCATTGTTTGTCGATTACCATTTTTGGGGTCTCCAGACTAATATGGGTTAATAAGAGTTAAAACATGTTCAGCCTTGGCACTGGCATTTGAATTTTAATGGATCCTTATGGTATTTGTAAATGAGCAAAATGCCAACATCTGTGTGAAAAAATAATGAACAAGTTACAGCGGTTTTCTCTTAAACAGGCATCTAGTTACTACAAGCCTGTGTATTTGTAATTACATATTCAAAATCAAGACTTGCAGCTTGCATGGAAGCTCAGGGGCAGATCCAGGATGATTTATGAGGGGGTTTGATTTGATTTGCTTCTTAGAGAAAACTGTTTGCAAACAGTGGCAACCCTGATCAGATGCCACATTCTGTGCTGTCTGATTTGGGTCTGCACTGTTTGCCAGTTACCCTTTTGGGGGTCTCCAGACTAAAGTTGAATGTTATTCAACCATTACCACTCTCTGGTCTAATGCAGCAGACGATAATTTGGCAATTTTTTTCTTATTTTTCCCAGAAAACAGGATTTGACATTTCATGCAAATTGTGTCCATTGGAGACAATTTGTATGATATGTCAGATCCTGTTTCCCAGGAAAATAAAACAAAATATTTTAAAATGTTTTCTGCTGAGAATTTTACCAAGAGTACTAAGCATTAAATGTGTTACTATTATTTCACTAGATAAGGATGTATGGTTCATTCCGTACCCTGACTGACAGAATCAAAGAATACCTGAAAGCAGATAGTCCTGGAGATTTGTTTGCCAAAATTCTGGAAAGATTAGAGGAAGACTTTGAACATGGTGAATATGAAAGGTATGTTTTCCTTTCATTTCTAGCAACAAAATAAACTCGATATATAGGGGTCATACAGTTAGTAACCTGTAAATATAAAGAAAACCTCATAATATTAGGGACATATATATGGCAGGACACAAAATAATCTGCATACTTGAACATTAATTCTATCTATAATTTATTTATCAAGTAATTTTGTATTGGCCAATTTACAGGTCTGAGCTCATCTATATTGGCCCAAGGCCTACCGAGGACCTGCAACTCTTCCAGTATGAAATTACTAGATTAATGAAAGTTTTATTGAAAAATATTTAAAAAATCATATTTAGCGATGATTATCTCATTGAATAAGATCTTTCATAGCAGCTATATGGCCAAGTCCATATGCCTTCCATCTTCTTAATAAGACTAAAATTCGTTAAAACTGATGTAAAACCAGGTAAAAAACTCGGCCAGTATGGAGTAAAGAAAAACAGGAAAAAGTTGGCCAATACAGAAAAAAAAAAACTAGGCCAGTACAGAAAAGGTCAGCCAATATGACTCTTATTGGCCAAGTTTTTCTGTTTGGCCAAGTTTGTTATTAGTATGATGCGGGTCGATTTGGCAATATAGATAGTATTAAGAGTTAATTAATGATAAGTTACAATGTAAATGCCCTGATTGTCCGTACGTCCCTAAAAGGATGGTACCTTTACTAACTACACACAATATTGAAATTTTGTATGGAATCAGGGCAAACAGATAAGACATTGACAAACGTTTACAGATGTATGGGCTGATTTATGCTTTTGATATTCACAAAGGGCATTTTATAAGTTCTCTGTGGTTTGATTCAACTTAAACATTTCTGTTTAAATCATCACGAAAACACGCCTATATAATTTTGACCCCCTTAAACCCCACTTTTATATAGTAAAACTGGGGTTTACAGGGGTATATATTATTTTTCTTATTTCTGCTCAAAACATAGATTGTGGGTACTCGTTAGAACTGCCTCGCCGAGGCAGTTCTAACGAGTACCCACAATCTATGTTTTGAGCAGAAATATGAAAAATATTAGAATTTTTTATCTGAAAATTTGCCAGTTTTTGGTTGTAAAATTTTCAATATATTTGAATAGGCGTGTTTTATGTAATGTTACACAAAGTTTGTATCATTGAAGCCAAATGCATAATGTGTATTAGAATTGTTGCCACGACATAGCCATTCAGCGAATTTCTTGTTCATATTTGTTGTTTTTATTGCTGTTGTTACTTATATTTGTTGTTTTTATTGTTGTTACTTCTTTTATCCTAAATATTTGGACAGATATGCCTGAGCAACAAGTGTAGACCCAGATAGACTGCTCCTGAAGGATGAGCAGTTTGATCAGGGTCTACACTGTTTGCCATTCCATCTTTATATTTAAGACACATCACCAAATAGTCAAATGGACTTGTTCAGAGTTTAGAACAAGTATGGTAAGGGGTTAAGATGTCCAGATATTTAGAATACTTACACTAGTGTGCATATTTGGTGGTGGCTTTCTATAGGAAATTTAATGATTAATATACTGGGTAAAAATTTCAACAGATGACATTTTGAAAAACATTTCTAAAGATTTGGCGTTTCATGCAAATTGTCTTGATTTTTATACCCCTTTTTCTGGAAACAGTAAGTAAAATGTCGCCAATTTGTCATCAGCTGAAATAACCCAGTAAGGGCTGAAGGTTAAATTAACATATAGGAACATAGCTCCAGGCAAGGTGCTTTGTTCAACCAAAAAGTATTGATATTATTCTTATTTCTCCACAAAAACATACGTTGCCGGTGCTCATTAGAAGCAATTTGATGAGATGCTTCTAATGACTATAATGAATATCAACAACATATGTTTTCATGTTGAAGATGATGAAATGCTTCTAATGAGGATAATATGTTGAAGTTGATGAAATGCTTCTAATGAGTATAATGAATACTGACAACATGTTTTCATGTTGAAATAAGACAAACATTTAAATGAACACTTCTCTTATCTGGAGCTATTTCAGTAAGTCAGGTTGTATTTATGCTAATATTTGAACTGCATCATGTGGAAGGGCTGGGGGGAGGGGTTGGCTTCAGGTCTATGGAAACACTAACCCTTAAACCATTTAAGATTGACCAAGAAGCATCTTCAAACAAGAAGATAAGCGGCAAAGAATAGTAAACTTTCCTGGCGACAGTCAGAAAATCGCCAAACATTTTTTGAATGACATTTTCAACATTGTAAGATTCCATTTTTTTTTTTGAATGATGTCAGATAAGCCTAATGCTGACGGTGTCATAATTGAACAGTGACATTATTCAATTACATTTTGGACTCAGTATACACTGGACTAGTAATTATGGTACAGGTATTGTATTTATTGGAAATATGTTGTCGTGGCTGAGTTTGCATAATTTTGTATGATGAAGTTTAAATGCTCATATTTCATTTATTTCTCCAAATATCTGAGATTTGTTTTCAAAAAGCAATAGTTCAATATATTACCTTTAAGACTTCAGCATTATATTTAAGGAAAATCAAACATTTTTTTGTACACATCAACAAGAAACCTAAGTACCCATTTTAGTCATTTTCAGCACTTTTAGCAGAAAATCATTAGAAATTCACCCAAAATGATGGTATAACTTCAATTTTATTAAATGTGACTGAACATTTTTCAACCAAACCTATTAAAAATAATTTATTACAACTTCAGTTATTACCCAAAATCCTTTTTAATGACCATAGTGCTGTAAAATAGCGCTAAAATCAAGCCAAGACAACATATTTTGGCAGTTCCGTTAGTGACAAGTCTGGGTATTATTAGGTCCGAGATTACATGTACTTGAAAATAACTGATTAGTATAATAATACAGAAACAGTTACAGTCGACTCTCATTATCTCGACTTCGCTTATCTTGAATAACTGCTTATCTTGAAGTGAAAATCGGGTCCCTGTTTTAACATGGAAGTCTAACATCAGGTAACAAAATATTGTAGAAAAGAGGAGAAATTGCTCCTAAGGAGCGATTTCAACTCTTTTCCACAATATTTTCAATATATCTCTAACTTCAGGAGTCAAAGTACATATTCATTTGTGGTTGTTTGATTTATTTTTTCCTCAATTCTGCAAATCTGATATGTCGAGGTATGGATATCTTGAAGTATTTCAGAGAGTCCCTTGGACCGAGATAACAAGAGTTGACTTTATAGAAAACATTGTTGTTTTTTTTTGTTGTTGTTTTGTTGTTGTTGTTTTTAAAGATAGCTACAGCATCTGTTCTTTGTGTAAGTGAGGGTGTTACGGCCTAGCACTTCTTCCTTTGATTATCTGCATTGGCAGATTTCGCATAGCTTGTGGGTACATATTCACTCTCTGTCAACTGTGTCAGGGAGTCAACTCTTTGGCTCAGTGGTTAGAGCATTGAGATTTTTTATCCGGGCAGACCGAGTTTCAAATTCCTTAATAGGTGGGAATTTTTTCAGCTATGTTTCATTCCTTTGTTACGCCTTTCATGTTGAAAGATGGGGGCTTGTCCAGGATTGGACTTTATTTCGCCGAAAATGGCTTTGCATCACAATTATCTGCATTGGCAGATTTCGCATAGCTTGTACGTATATATTCACTCTGTGACAACAGCGTCAGGGAGTCGACTCTTTGGATCAATGGTTAGAGCATTGGATTTTTATCCGGGTTCGAATCCCACAATAGGCAGGAATTTTTTTCAGCTATGCTTCATTCCTTTGTTACGACTTTCATGTCGTAAGAGGGGCTCTGAATCAGACTACAGTAACAACATATACAACTTTCCAAATATAATGATTTAATGTTTCTTTGTTTTGTTTTGTTTTGTGGGAGCTTGAATTTTTTGAGATTTTTAGATGGTAAAATGCAAGAATAGCCAACTCACATCTTTGTTTCATTGCAAACTTGTCCTAAATTTTCAACAAGCTCATTTAACTATATGTTGATGTATCAAAAACGCCACTGGATGACTGCCAAACAATGTAAACCCAGATAAAATGCTGTATTTAGCAGCATCTGACCTGGGTCCACACTGTTTGATTAGGCCTTTCTATCTGAATACTGAGAGTAAATATATGATAAGGCAATTGCCCGAAAATTTGTTACACCAAACTTTCTGAAAAAAATAGTACCATATATGCAAACAGTGCAGACCCAGATCAGACTGCTCCTTAAGGATCAGGGCCTACGCTATTTGCCATTCCACTAACTATTTTAGGAAAGAGCTGCATAAAATTTAGGCAAAAAAAAAAAAAGCAATGGAATAAAATGTTTGAAATTTAGGGCATTTACCATATACAATTTTATGAATTTGTAGACATGGACGTATCTGTCTAATATACCGGTAAATGGTTTGCTGTGATATTAATGATTTCCAGAGTGTACCTTATTTGTTGTTTTGTAGTACAACAGATTCTTTTGTTTCATCTATATTTGTTGTTTTGTGTTGTAGTGCACTACACTTTTATTTCTCACTGTCTAACACAAAGACTAACCATTTAACTCCACGTATGGCTGCTAAACTAACAGATATGCTGCTTGACAATAGGCGAAAACAATGGTAAGAAATATTCATAAAGATCTGCGGATAGTTTGGTTCAGAGAAGAACTAGATCAGGTTAGTAATGATGATACACACTATATATATATACAGACTAAATAAACTTGCTGGACATGAGTAACGTTCACATTCTAGTATTTATCTTAACCCTGGTTCAGCTGATCCAGGATATGCCTGCCTTAGCAAACAGTGTAGATCCAGAACAGAAGCCAACTGATCTGGATCTGCACTGTTTGTCATTAAGTATTTGAATTTCTATCAACAACCTTGATCAAGTAATCTGATTGGCTGAAAATTAGAAGTGGGTGAGGCATTTATTCAACATGACAAGGGTTAAGTTATATATGTTTGCGTTCAACACATGATTATATGACTTAATTTGATTTTTAGCCCTTGACCTCATTTTCAAGGTCATCAGTATTCTTTTTGTTTTGTTTTTTTTGTTTCGTTTATGGTAAAAGATTTTTTTTGAAGTCTCTTTATTGAACTGATCAGCTAAATATTAACCCTTAAAGCACCAACCACAACTGCAGCAGACAACATGTTGAAATATTTTTCTTCATTTTTCAGAGAAAATAAGTCAACATTTCATGTGAACTGTCTGCTTGGCAGATGATTCACATGAAATGTCAAACCTTATTTTCTCTGAAAAATAAAGCAGTAGAATGTCATCTGCTACAGATTTTGCTTGAAGCTTTAAGGGTTAATATCAGAGTAATTTGATGTAGTCTTTGGCTGGTAAAAAAAAAATGTTTGTTGTTGTTATTGTGACCTTTCTTACAGGGTCACCAGAGGAGTATTAGAAACTTGTGTGGCTTATCCCATGAACCAGTCAATTGTTTTTATCAGATAAACATGGAAAGAATTATTAAATCTGTTTAGGTTTTGGTCACAAAGGAATTTTTACCCTTTTTTCTGTTGTTGCTTTTCTGAATATTCTAGAAATCTGCTAAGGGGACTCAAAAAATTCCTGTCTTGTAATTGATTAGTAAGTATGATTTTTATGTCATTGCAGAATAAGAATAATTTTTTCGATGACCTCACCCTTATTTTCAAGATAACAAGAGCTACCCTTTCTTAATACAATAGTAAAAAGCAGTGTGTAGACACCAGATAGGAAAAAAAGGTACTAACTCTGTCCTGCTGACCCCCGATATGCCCAGCCTTTGCAAACTGTGTAGATCCAGATCAGGATCTGCACTGTTTTTTATTTAGTGTGCAAATTTGTATCAACAACCTAGATTAAGTAATCTGATTGGTTGAAAATTATAAGTGGGCGTAGCATCTTAATTTATTCTCAATTAACTTAGTCCTGCTGAACCCGGATATATTCTGGTTTTGGAAACAGTGTAGATCCAGATCAGTTGGCTTCAGAAGCCAACTGATCTTGATCTGCATTGTTTGTCATTAAGTAGGTGGATTTGTATCAACAACCTAGATCAAGTTATCAGATAGCTGAAAATTAGAAGTGGGCTTAGCCTCTTAATTTATTCATAATGCTGTATGGCAAGGGTTAATATAGTACTGTCTAAATTCCTAGATAAGTAACAAAATAATTTTCTAGCAGGTCACATGTGAAAACACAACTTATTATTTCTGTGTTGGTTTGTCTATAATATCTAACTGTTGTTTACTCAGAGTTTTGTTGGTTTATTCATTTTTTTCCCTTTCTTGCTATGCTTTCATTGCAGACTTTATTTGAGTATAAATTAATGTAAAAAAATATTTACCACTGGAGGCCTTCCTAATAGAAGATGACCTTATGACATGTGTGATCAGTTTATACCTAAATCAGCCTGTGCATCCACACATCCACACAGTTTGATCATTTTCTACCATATTCACTAATAGAAGCTTTTATAGAATTCATACATTATGTTAGTGACTAGAGTTGACCATGATCAGACTATGTAGAGGTTCAGGCTGTGCTGGGTCTACACAGACTGCATATCGAGGGTTGAGCGCAAGACTATGGTAACTCAAACATATTTTTGAAACCCTTGTTTAGGGGCAACTTGGACCCCTTTGTAAACAATGCAAATTTAGGTGCCATTGCTCATACGAGCAATGGCACCTAAATTTTCATTGTTTACAGAAAGAAATGTTGTAATCTTCATAACACCTTCATGGTGAGGAGATTAGGTTTGGGGAAAAACAACCATCTGACTTACGCTAGTCTTGCGCTCAACCCTCGATATATAAGAGGAGGTATCCACATAGACAATGGGTGTAGTTAATGACCCTCCAGATCTGACTAAGTGGTAATCTGATGATTTGAAAACATATCCAAGTAAAAGTGAGAATCAATAATTCCTACCTTCAGCATGGGATATCCTGGCGTAATCCAACAGGGTGGCAAGAGAATCCAGGCCCAGCTCCTGCACAAAAAGGGACTCTCCAAGGCACATCTAATGAGTACCACAATATATGTTTTGGTAGAAAAATAAGAAAAATATCAACAATTTTCCATTGAAAAAAACAAACAAACTGTCTTATCTAGAGCTATGTATGTCATACAGCTGGTTTATGTACAGAGCAGCTCATGTGTTGTACATGAAGGCATGTTAACCCATCATAACCTGCTGAATTTGAATAATGGCATAAAGACATTTCAAAATATTTTTCTTGGAAATAGAACTTGACATTTCACACAGGCTGATTTGCATGAAATGTCAAGCCTTCTCTTCCACAAAATTAGTAATCTTGGTAGGAGATGGACAAGTCTTATGAAGTGTCTTATTTTCTGTGAAAAATATGAAAAAAAATCATCCCTCATTCACTGTCTAAGAGGAGTATCCAAACGAAAAGTTTTCATATTTTTGCACATAAGCATATGTTGTTGATACTCATAAGATCTGCCTCACTGAGTACCCACACCATATGTTTTTGTGGAGAAATCAGGGCTTCTGTTAAGCTAACGTAAGGCATAAATTGTGCCCTGAGATTGCCTCCTGATGGCCTTATTGAACTTCAAAGACATACCATGGACTTCCAAAATTTCTTTCCGGCCGAAATTGATGCCTGAGACATCCAAAACTGTCAAAAAGCATGCCCATTTTTATCAGGTTGTGTGATGTTTGCCCCGCCTACTTATCAGAAAGTTGCTAACTGTGTTGACTGACCTTAAAAGACGTCCCACTTTCTGCACATGTTGGGGCACCCTTTTGATGGCTGTGTGATCACTGTGTGTATTTGTCAACCACATTGAGTTGATTAATCAATTTTTGCATAATTAACCTTTCATCTGTTGCACCAAAATATATTCGGTCGCACTTGCAAAACGTTGACAAATGAACCCGAAAATTTTCGGTCCAGTGAAATTTCCAAGTTGCACTCTGACGTCATATTTTCTAAAACCTCCTGGCAGCCTTACAGAGTTCCAAAACCTAATGAATACACAAAGAATGCATGAGAAATAAAATAAATAATATAGCTGGCAAATCATTTAGCAGTAAGACGCGTTTACCAAATTATTTTATTAAACAATGACAATTAAGAAGCACTAATGAACTGAATTTAGACTGAATTTTCCTTCTCTGGAAATAGATAAATTCAAAATGAGAAATAAACATCAAAAGAAGTGTTGACACAGAAAATAATGAAACTATATATAAAGACATTACTCTTTTAATATGCAGGTCTTAAAATTTTGAATTATTATTTTGGCAATGAAACATGTGTTGTCTGAAAACACCTCAACACTTCTGGAAGTTACCGAGAGAATTTCTACAAATAAATAACAATCACAGAACACAAACTGAAATCTGTTTGATCTCAGGAACTTATGTTTATCTTTCCTATGATGCTATGACAACAAAAGCAATTTTTCAAATAAAAAGAAAACATATTTTTCATCACAATTTTCGGAAAACCAGTTTCTGAATATGTAGCTTGTTTCTGCGTGCACTGTTTACCAGCGTGGAAAAGATGCAAAAAGTCTAAATTTAGGCGATTTGCAATGGTTTTGCTTGTTTTTTGTCTGCGAATGAACGTATTGGTGTTCATATTACATCGAGAGCTGCCTTTCATTTGTTTCGTGTTGCATGAGTTGGCATCATTTTCCCTCAATTTTGGGAAGGAGGCAACTTGTTTGCTTGTGCTGATACACTTCAATCCGAACAAATATTTCATTATATAGATGTCTGCGAAGTAATTTCAGCCTAGTTTATTTTAAAGAAAATGTGTTTTAGGCCTTTTCACTCTTGTATTTTTTTATCATTATTTTCCTTTTTCTGGGCTTTGAAAGGAGCAAAGTTGTACCAAAGTTGATGCTTTCTCTGATATACAAGTACAGGCTTTCCAAAAGATGCGATCAAATTTTAATAAGTGATAAGGATGTTTTTAAAATACATTAAAGCAGTCTAGATCATAATGATTCTCTTTGACACTAAAATAAACTATGTTCTGCTAAACAAAGGGCAGACAGCTGCAGCACGGAAAAAAAGTGGGACTTCCTAGACTTTCCTGTAGGCTTTCCAAATTTGAGGGGTAGGAAGTCTGGGACTTCCTATGAAAATTGTGGAAGCCCTGAGAAGTAAGAACAAATCAGTACTTTCTGACTGAAAATAATGCCTTATTTGGTTTTCCCATTAATGTACTAAAGAATAACAGACAATTTACTGTTTTATAATAGGAAGGGTCTTGTCCATGATGCTACAACTGCAATCTGGTGTTCCAACAGAGGGATGTCTGAAGCAGAAATTGTGGAATTACTCCAGGTCAGTAACTGGAAAAATATGAGCTGCAATTAGAGAAAAAGTACCGTGTTTACCCTATGTATTGGGACACCTTTTCTACTTACCATACTTGTCCTAAAATTTGAAATAGTTCATTCTACTACCTCTTGATGTCTCTAAATATTGCTGTATGTTTGGCAAACAGTGTAGACCCTGATCAGATGCCGTGTTGTGCGGCATCTGATCTAGGTCTACACTGTTTGCAAAGGCTAACTGTCCCATTACCTATGGTTATTACGGTACCTTCAGATGTATGTACCCAATCAGCCTGTGAATCTGCGCAGTCTGATCAGTCATTATTATCTACATGAAGATTGCATTGCTGGCTATCCAAAGTGTGCTCAGTGAGGATTATGACTGCACACATGCGCAGGCTGATTTGAATTTTCCAAGCAAGTGTGGTAACCTTACAATGAATTTTGATTAACTCTTTCACTGACACAGGCGATAATAATAGGCTTTTGCAAACAACAGAGATACAGATGAGACAGCTTATATGAGCCATCTCATCTGGGTCTACACTGTTTGACATTCAGCCTTTCAACTTTAGTATAAATTTATTTTCGAGCGATAGTTTGTTAAAAAAGAAAAGTAAACGACATTAGTAGTCTGAAATTTGGCACCGAAAGAGTTAAATTTCATCTCTTCGCAACATATTGGTTAAAGTTCTTCCCAACTTTATGCATTTTAACTAATTAACCTGTGCCCTGCTGAATTTAAATAGCAGATGATATGTATACCTCAGGCATGTGAAATTTGAAGGCTTGACATGTTTGAATGAAATATTGAGCCTTTTTTTCTTGAGACAGTTTGAATGGAACACCAAGCCTTATTTTCTGTGAAAATAAGAATGGCTACCATATGAATAAAATATGAAGCCTGTGAACTGTAAAAAATAAGAAAACACTGTCATTTATTGCTTTAGCTTAGAGATTTGTTTGTTTGTTTGTGTTGAGGTTTTACGGCCCAGTCAACCCAATGGGGTCATGTCGAGCGCGGTCAGTCTACCTAACCACACGTTTACTGGGCAAGCTTAGTCCTCTAAGTGGTTAACCAGTACTGTGCACATTCTTTCGCCAGAAACTGACAACTGCCCTTCTTGAATCAGCGGAAGGGAGAGAATGACCGTAGAAAATATTTCATGATCAATCTCCACGAAAGAATGTTGCCGACTTCGGCGGGGGTTGAACCCGCGACCTCCTGGTCTCCAGTCGGACAGCGCATCCAACTGAGCCACCGAGGCCGGCTTTAGCTTAGAGATCTTTATAAGTTAGCCCTTAAAGTGCCAGTCACAACTGCAGCAGACAACAGTATGAAATATATATGATAAAATAGAGCTTAACATTTCATGTGAATTCTCTGCTAGACAAATTACACATGAAATATCAAGCCTTATTTTCTCTGATAAGTAAACAAAAATACTTAAATATGTTGTCCGCTAAAATTTTACATGGCACTTTATGAATTAACTTGTATATCCTATTTTCTAGTCTTTTTGCTTTTTTATTTAGGATATTAGTCTATTTAATGTATTCTTATATTTCTTACAGGTTCCAAGTGCTGTCTGGTCCCCGTTCTATCTGTCACTGGTGGAGAACCTTGTAAATAGGAATGGTATCTTGAACTTTTTCCATGACCATCTGAGACAGGCTGTTGAAAAGAAGTACCTCAGTACACCAGAAGCTAAAAGGAAGGGATATTTGAAACTGGCAGATTTCTTTGGTGAAAAGGAGACTTCCAGTAGAACTGTAAGATATGACATGTACATGCCATGTTTCCTTAAGCTTTAAAGTGCCAATCACGACTGCAGCAAATGACAGTTTTATTTTTTAAAGGATATTTGAAAGTACAGATTTCTTTGGTGAAAAAGGAGACATCCAGTAGAACTTTAACCCTTGTCCTGCTGAATAAATTAAGAAGCCACACCCACTTCTAATTTTCAGCCAATCAGATTACTTGATGAAGGTTGTTGATATAAATTAACATACTTAATGGCAAACAGTGCAGATCCAGATCAGTTGGCTTCTTCAGAAGGCAACTGATCTGGATCTACACTGTTTGCAAAAGCTGGGTATATCCTGGTTCAGCAGGACAAGGGTTAAGATATGAGATATACATGCTTTGTTTCCTTAACCTTTAAAGCACCCATCACGACTGCAGCAGATGACAATTTTAGTTCCTTAAAGGATACTTTAAACTGGTAGATTTCTCGGGTGAAAAGTAGACATCCAGTAGAGCTGGTAGATATGATACATAAATTCCATGTTTCCTTAATGAAGACTACAGTGGAAATTACTAAAAATAGCTTCAGATATGTAATGTAATAATTTATTTTTTCAGGTTGAAGAGCTGCCATTTTTGTTGACCAGGGCAGGAGAGCTGGAACGTTTGAAGAAAACAATCAGTGATTTGGATGTTTTCTATAGGCTCTCAGAGAGTGAAGATGGAGTGTTTGAACTGATCAAGGCTTGGAAAACAGTATGTCTTTGACCATTAACTCTTTCACTTCTGCAGACTAATACAGATGCCTTTGCGAACAGTGCATATCCAGATGAGATGGCTCATAACAAGCTATCTCATTAGGATCTAGACTGTTTACCATTCTGTTATTGATTTTTGACTGAAACCTCTATTTGCAACAATAGATGTGTCTGAATTCAGAGCTGGAAGAGTCCATTTCAGAAACTCAGGGCTGAAGGGGTTAAAATACTAAATGTAGATATTTGCAAATGGCATTTTAAAAATACTTTTTTTTTTTAACTAAAACAAACAAAATGAATGAAATATACAGGGAGAACGGTAAGACTGAGACAGAATGAAACAGACCAATATAGGTTCTTGTTACAAAACAGGGTGAAACAGAATAAAACAGATACTACCTTAGTCTTTCAAATTTTTGTAAACCCTGTTCTGAATTGAACAAATGAATGGCATATATGAGGAATTGTCTAAAACAGGATGAAACAGACCATTGCTTGTTGTGAAACAGGGTGAAACAGATACTTTTTCGAAGTCTTATGTTTTATCACACCTGCTTAAACAAACAGGTGCAATATAGGTGCTCAGTTTTCCGTTCATCCATCTAGATGTCAGCATTACCTGATGTACACATTCTCGCAAACAAGGACTCAGACAGTGCTGCATC
Source organism: Anodontia alba (assembly GCA_964016985.1). Lineage (NCBI taxonomy): Eukaryota > Metazoa > Mollusca > Bivalvia > Lucinida > Lucinidae > Anodontia > Anodontia alba. The sequence continues at coordinate 87,009,880 of OZ024825.1, read as the reverse complement.
ATTCTATAACCATGATCTATGTTTCACAGTCTAATGACTTTGCCATATTTTAATCAACCCTAGCATTTAGCTCCATTTCTGATTAACACATACTATCATCTAACATGGCCTATGCTTTACAGGGACTCACTAAAACACTGTAGTGTCATTTTATGCCTATATTTTGTAGCCAAATGATTTTTGCATTGTATGCATGCTTTGTAACCACGTAGTATTCTTCTGAATCAAACTGCTCTCAAAGTGGTCAGTTCATCATAAAAAAAATTTAATTCTCACAGAAATAGCATGATTTTTGTGCTGTGATTAAAGCTTTCTTAGGGAATATGCCAACAGCAAAGCCTGATCAGATGGCACAGCCTTGCATGTAGTCTGGTCAGAGCCATTGCTGTCTGCATACAGAATCATTGGATACTGAAGATTACATTCACAATAACCAAAGGAACCAATTTCACCTGGTGGATGAGCAGTCTAATCTGAGCCATCACTGTTTGCATATACTCCAAAGACCCATTTTCTAAACGCATCCCTCGGATGTAATTTGAACAGCAACGCAATTGACAGGCCTTTGTGCTATATACAAACACACCAGCCTGTATGCCCTTGCAGTTAGCTAAGCCCTTAGCACAGACAATATCACATCTGACTACATATCCAGGAATTGCAAGCCACATAACTTTAGTGGAGATTGATCATGAAGTCCATTTCTTTGGTCATTCTCTCCCTTCAGTGGATTTAAGAAGAGCAGTTGTCAGTTACTGGCAAAAGTATGTGCATAAGTATTGGTTAACTACTCAGAGGACTAAGCCTGCCAAGAAAAGTGTGAGTGGGTTAAGTGACTGGCTTGACATGCTTAACAGTATTGGCTGGACTGTAAAACTAACTCCAGTATCCATGCAATCTGATCAGGGCTACTCTGTTTATTCATGTATTTTATGATTGTCATTGATTGTGTAAATGGGCCACAAAGCTTTGATCAGAGTGTGCATATGCACAGACTTATCTGAGCCTTTGTTGTCTTTACATGCTATAAGAGTTCTTAAGTTGTATCTCATTTCAGCTGGGAGATTACAGTGAGGTAGAACCAGCATACGTTAAGGCTCTGTCGAAAGTTCCCAAAGATGATTACATGAAAAGGTATGACTACCATGTGAATTTGTTCAGTCGCCTTGGAAACTTCTTCATGAATCTTGGTCTCTTGGAAGCTGCTCAGATGATCTACAAGAGCCTGATCAAGCAGCTAGAGGGTCACTACAAGGAATCACATGGCACGGTAGTTTACAATCCTTTCAACCACAGTTGGCGTTACAGGTGTAAACACCCAGAAGTTCTGCAGGTATGTTCCCTGATTAATCCTTTAACTCAAATAGATAAGAGGGATATCCAAAGAAATATTTTTATTATTTCTCCAAGAAAACTTATACTGTGGGTACTCATTAGAAGTGCCTCAGTGAGGCACTTGTAATGAGCACCCTCAACATATGTTTTCATGAAGAAATAGGAAAGATATAAACAGTTTTTGGCCAAAAAAGCATCTCATCTGGAGCTATGAATTCATGGGCAGATCCAGGATATCAGTGATCGGTATTCAACCTCAGGGGTTTAGATGGAGGGGCTAAGGCAGAGGCAGTGGTGCAGGGGGACCAGGAGTGAAAAGAAAATATCTAGTCCAAATAGAGTTCATTTCAATTTGACTTAACAATTCTGCATGAAAATGTAATATTTCTATCACAGTGTTACTGTATTTCTCTTTTTCATACAGATTCCATTGTATTTCTCTTTTTCATGCAAATGCTACAGTATTTTAATTTTTCATACAAATGCCACTGTATTTCTTTCTTTTTTTTTCATTCAAATGTTACTGTAATTTTTACTGTTCATACAAATGATACTGTAAATGTTATTATATTTCTCTTTTTCATACAAAAGTTGCAGTTTCTTTTTCATACAATTTTTACTATGTTTCTCTTTTTTATTACCAAGACTCTGCACAATCTGGGGAATGTGTATGGTCTGATGGGACAAAGCAGTAAAGCTGCAGCAGTGTACAAAGATGCTATAGCCAGGCAGAACAGGATTGAGACACCCAGCCAAAAACTGCTGGTAAGTTAACCAGTAGACCTTGAACTAGCTAGCTGAATTTAACCCTTATCCTGCTGAACCCAGATATACCTTTAAATACAGTGTAGATCCAGATCAGTTGGCTTTTTCAGAAGCCAACAGAGCTGGATCTGCACTATTTGTCATTAAGTATGTGAATTTGTATCAACAACCTGGTTCAAGTTATCTGATGACCTGAAAATTAGAAGTAGGCATGGCATCTTAATTTATTCAGCATGGCAAGGGTTAAATACCAGAGGACATTTTTAGCTCACCTGAACCAAAGGCTTGAGGGGAGCTGTTATGATCACTCACAATCCATCATTGGCATAGGCATTGTTGTCCCTCCAGCCACATATTCTTTAAATGACATCTCCTAAACCACTGAGCTAATTTTAACCAAATTTTACAGGAATGATCCTTAGGTGATAGATACTGACTGATTATTGTTCAAAGATTTGGAATCGATGCAAGGTTCTGGTTGACATTGCAAACAGAAGAAAAAACTTTAAAAATCATCTTGTCAGACACCACTCAATTGATTTCAATATAACTGTGTGCAAACAGTGTAGACCATGATCAAATGCTGCATAATGCAGCATTTGATCATGGTCTACACTGTTTGCCAATCATCCAGCAGATTTTAGACACATCAGCAGGTAGTAAAATGGATATGTCCAAAGTCTAGGACAAGTATGATAAGGTGTTAAGGTGTCCCAATACTTAGGGTAAATATGGTAATATGTATTGAAGTTCTAATACACCATGATCTCATTACAACACAGTTTGTTATAACACAACTTTGGATTTAATACTGTTGGAAGATGGATCCCAAAAATGTATAGATTATATAGAAAAATGACCACATATTGTCATTTTTTTTGTATAATCTATACATTTTGTTTTGATATAACACGGTTGTTTAGCTAACACAGACTTTTCTGTGGATTCCAAAAATAGTGTTATAAAGAGGTTGTGGTGTATGATGGATCCAGATAAAGGAATATTGAGAAGAACTGTTTTGTTAATTTACGCCAAACCATGTTGTGCTACTCATTAGAATTGCACCAAAACGATCCAGTGAGTACCCACATTGTTACATTAGCTGGCACTCTGAATGATTCTGGTCGAAAACAGAAATGTTTAAATTCAGTTTCACTATCATCAGCAAATTGTGAAATGACTTTAACCCTGGTCCTGCTGAACCCATATATACCCTGCCTTTGCAAACAGTGTAGATCCAGATCAGTTGCCTTCTTCAGAAACCAACTGATATTGACCTGCACTGTTTGTCATTTAGCATGTGAATTTATATTAACAATCTGGATCAAGTAATATGATTGGCTGACAGTTAGAAATGGGTGTAGCATCCTAATTTATTCAGTATGGCAAGGATTAATTAGTAGTGATGTCTATGTAAGATGGGGTAAACAGCTTAGCATTGAATACATTTGATTGTAGTTTAAATTGAGAAATGATTCAGTTTTTTCCTTTTTTTTTTTTCTTTTCTTTACTTTACAGAGATCTAGATAAGGTGTTTTTTTTAACATAGAAATATTAAAATAGTTCTTATTTCTCTGAAAAACTACATATATTGTGTTCTCATTAGAAATGCCTTGCCAAGGTGCTTCTAATGAGTTCCCACTATATATGTTTTCATGGAGAAATAAGAAAAAAAAATCTTTGTCTAGCAAACTCTTGTCTTCAATATAGATTTTGAATCAGTGAGCAGATTATTACCAAATTTGCAAGTGTGTATCATTGGGACATGCCCAAGAGTTGATTAAGTTTTAGTCGTCAGACCTTATTTTCAGCATGAGCACAGGTGAAGAAGACATCATTTTTTTTTACCCTTAAAGTGCTTAATCACAGCTGCAGCAGGCGCTGTTCTTTTTCTTATTTTCATTTTCAGAGAAAATAAAGCTTGATACTTCATGTGAATTGTCTGCTTGGCAGACAATTCACATGAAATGTCAAGCTTTATTTTCTCTGAAAAATAATGATAATAAAGTAGAATGTCATCTGCTGCAATTTGTTTAGTGCTTTAACCTATTTACGAAGTTGAGGAGACTCCTCAATCACAACTCTTTAGACCAGTCTATTTCCAATAGCAGGCTTAGTTTTTATTATTACTATGTTTTATGGAAATTCCCATATTTAATGCAAACAGTGTTCACCTGATCAGATGCCATATTTTGTGGTGTCTAAGCTAGGTCTGCACTGTTTGCCAATTACCATTTTGGGGGGTTTCCGACTAAAAAAGGTTAAGGTGTTCTTGTTTTACTTTTTATTCTAGCTAAGTGAAGGCCTGCTAGGATTAGCGACAATCTATATACAACAAGAGAACATGGCTGAAGCCAAGAACTTGATGACCAGAGCCTTAGAGCTAGCTATTGATGTAGTTGGGAAGAGACATCACTTTTGTGCTGCTATTTTCACAAAAGTAAGTATTCTGCATCCACTTGAATTAATTAAAGAACTGAGAATGCTGATGGGGGCTGTTGCCTGAAATTCTATAGAATTGATTGGGATTTATGCTGAAATTAAAGCCCCTTCTTGGTCCTTTTTGGTGGAAAGGTCATTTCATGCTTAGTATGAACATGCCTCGGGTTACATGTTTTACCCAATGCTGTAGATATGGAACATTTTACTGGAGTATTCATATTCATCTGCCGATATTGTACTCGGTATGATTAAAATATTATTTCTTCAAAAGTTTTAAGTTTTCTTTGGTTTGTTTATTTAGTTACTATTTATTTATAAGCATCAGAGTGTATAAGGCTTGTATGTTTGAATTCAGAATTTAGCATTATCAGCATTAGTAGGGAACTATTTGTTAGCTAGTTATTAGGTTGGGAGTAACAGGAAAATGGATTGTTGAAGTGCGGTATGTGAAATCTGGTGGCGTATTGCAGCCATACCCAAAAATGTTAAGTTCAAATATTAAATAATATAACAACTACGGTAAATGTCCTAAAAAAATTCAAGTACTTTATTCCACACATTTTATGCCTAAATTTTGCATTTTATGCAGTTGTTTCTAAAAATGATTAGTGGAATGGCAAACTGTGTAGACCCTGATCAGACTGCTCCTGAAATAGCAGATCAGACTATTCCTGTAGGAGCAGTCTGATCCGGGTCTTCACTACATGTATTTGTATATGCCGTTTTGAGAGGCATTTTGGTGAACGAAATTTTAGGACATTTACCATAGTAAGATGATTATTTGAGAAGTATAACTCCTTTACATAATTAACCTAACTTTAACTGGTGATGTGTGCAAAAATTGCTAGCTGAGTGGCAATCAGTGATGACTCGGATCTGATCTGGGTCTGCACAGTCTGGAGAAGCATAACTGTCCAAATATCCAGAGTTAATGCAATATATTCCTTACATTCCTGTTTACAGCTTGGACAATTGACCTATGCCCAAGGTCGTATAGATGAGGCTCTTGGTTTCTTCCTGCAAGAATTGAAGTTAACAAGAAGTGAGGTTGGAGTACATCATCCACGTACAGCAACTGTACTTAATGAAATTGCACTGGTTTATGATGACAAGAATGATGTAATAGCAGGAAAATTGTATGAAACTGCTTTGAGTATTATCATGGATACATATGGTAACAACTACATTGGCACTGGCGTTATCAGGTAAGATAGCCAGAAAATTGTATGAAACTGCCTTGGGTATTATAATGGACACATATGGTAACAACTACATTGGCACTGGAGTAATCAGGTAAGATAGTCAGAAAATTGTATGAAACTGCTTTGAGTATTATCATGGATACATATGGTAACAATTACATTGGCACTGGAGTTATCAGGTGAGATAGCCAGAAAATTGTATGAAACCACTTTGAGTATTATCATGGATACATACGGTAACAACTACATTGGCACTGGAGTTATCAGGTAAGATAGCCGGAAAATTGTATGAAACTGCCTTGGGTATTATAATGGACACATATGGTAACAACTACATTGGTACTGGAGTTACCAGGTTAAATTGCTTGAAAATTGTATGAAACTATTTTCAGTTCTAGTTGTATTGAGAAATTGTGTGTCAGTTGCACTGGCAATGGTGTTATCAGGTAAGATAGCCAGAAAATACAACTACATTGGCACTAGTTATCAAGTGAGATAGCCAGAAAATTGTATGAAAGTGCCTTTTGTATTATAATGGAGACATATGGTAACAACTAAATTGGCACTGGAGTGATCAGGTAAGATAGCTAGAAAATTGTATGAAACTGCCTTGGGCATTATAATGGAGACATATGGTAACAACTAAATTGGCACTGAAATTATCAGGTAAGATAGCCAGAAAATTGTATGAAACTGGCTTGGGTATTATAATGGAGACATATGATAACAACTACATTGGCATTGGCACTAGAGTAATCAGGTAAGACAGCCAGAAAATTATATGTTTGTATTATAATGGATACATTGGCACTGGAGTTATCAGGTAAGATAGCCAGAAAATTAATAAAGATATATTGTAACAACTACATTGGCACTGGAGTTATCAGGTAAGCTAGCCAGGAAATTAAAAGAGACATATTGTAACAACTACATTGGCACTGGAGTTATCAGGTAAGATAGCCAGGAAATTGTATGAAACTGCCTTGAGTATTATAATGGAGATATATGGTAACAACTACATCAGCACTTGATTAGGTAAGATAGCCAGAAAATTATATGGAACTATATTGAGTAATAGAAGTATTGAGAAATGGTATCAAATGCTTTGGCACTAGATTTATCAGGTAAAATGCCCAGAAAATTGTAGGAAAATAACCTGAGTATTATAATAGGCACATATGGCAAGAAATGTATTGGCACTGGAGTTATCAGATAAAGGAGCATGGCATTGAGTTAAACTGTCTTTGTTAACCCAATTTAGTCTAGCAACCCGCAAAAAGGTGATTGCAAATAGTTTAGTTTTTCTCTAGGAATATCTAAATCGCATAACCTGACATACCTAAAGTTGACAATCAATTCTTCCAGAAAAAAGTGTACAGGGGAGTCTGTATTAAGATTAATATAATAGAGATATTTGTAATAACTTGACTACGGTTTTTTTATTTGATTTGGGTTTTACGGCCCTTTCAAGAATATTTCACTTATATCGAGCCGATCGTTCATCAAATATGAGCAAAAACTGGAGAAAAACCACCTGACCATCCGTAAGCAGAACTTGGCTTTCCCTCATGTGACCCGAGCGAGGCTCAAACCACAGCGGTGAGAAACTTAATGGATTAAGAGTCAACTCTCCTATCCACTAGGCTATGGGGGCCCGCAACTTGACAATGGAAGTAATTGGGTAAAGCAGTTATAAAAAGAGTATGAAATTATTTTGGGTAATATAATTGAGGTATACAGCAACAACTACCTTGACACTGGAATTATCAGATAAAATAGTACAGTAAGTGTTCTAAAATTTTGTATACGAAAATAGCTGACAAAATGACACATGCAAACAGTGCAGACCCAGATCAGACTGCTCCTGAAGGAACAATCTGATCAGGTCTACACTGTTTGCCATTCCACTTAGTATTTTAAGAAACAAGTGCATAAAGTAGCAAAATGTACACCAAAAGCATATGGAATAAAGTGTTTGAAATTTTAGGACATTTACCGTAGTCAAATTGTATGAAATGGCGTAGGGTAATATAAAGGAGGCATTTGACAGTGATTACCCTGACAGGTAATTATCAGGTAAAATAGCAGGAAAATGCATGAAACTACCTTGGGTAATAGAGATATATGGTAATAACTATTTTGGCGCTATGGATAATTTTAGGAAACTGTCTTGGGTAATATAATAGAGACTGTGGTAAAAATTACTTTGGCAATGGTCACTTTTTTATATAATTTATACTTTTTTTGTTTGGATACAATGCTTTTGGGGTCAGCCTTTCAACTGTATTGTATCACAAACCATCTTATATCTGAAACTGTCTTATAATGAACCATCTTATAAGGAGGTTCCAGTGTATATAGCAACTTTGTCACTGGATAAAGAAATATGCAAATTGTAAAAAGCTGCTTTTGGCTGTTATATGGGAATTAAAGTTACATATGGGTTTTCCTTTGAAAATACATTTGTTAAGAAGTGGACATAGGTGCTTCCAATTTCAAAGCCTATTTATTGGGAGTTCTATTTCCAGTATAGTTTTTTCTTTATGCTGGTAAAGTGTTTCATTTTGATCATTTCTTTTTCAAATAGACAAGCTGTAACATCATTTTACCATATTGGTGAGCTTTTTTATGCCCCAGCACAAAAAAATGGCAAGGGTATAATTTTATACCAACTGAAATTTTGAGTGTCCATCCGTCTGTCCTTCCATCCATCAGTGCTTCCATCATTCATGTCTGCTCCATAACTCTGATACGTCCAAGATTTTTTCACAAAACTTCACACAAATGTAAAGCACTATAAGACAATGTGCAGAACACATGTACTGTAATTCTGGTTTGCCTATTTTTGGAGTAATTGCCCTTTGAACATTGAACATATCCATTTCTACAATGTACTTGTTTCCACTCAGTAAGTTGAAAACCCTTCCAGATGTTATTATGAAATGTCTCATAAATGTAAAGCACCAGGAGACAACATGTTGAACACAAAAACTGTACCTCTGGTTAACCTACTTTGGGAGTTGCGGCCCTTTGAACATACAGTCGACTCTCATTATCTTGAACTTCACGGGACCTGATAAAAATGTTCGAGTTATCAGTAGTTCGAGACAACCAAATTGTGACGTCATAGGTATGACGACTGTTCGCCTCTCTGTTCGCCAAAACGTGCTTGGAAGGCACATGTATATGGCAATTTAAATAATTTACGCGTACTTCAGTTTTCATTGTTACTGTTTGTTTTAGGAGATGCAATGGTTTTCTTGAAATAATATCATGAATAAATGTTAATAATAATAAATTACAAACGTCTCTTGTTGTCTTTTAATACTCCTGCAAATTTGGATTTCCATATGAGCTATAAATAAATTACTGGTTTCCGGGTTGTGTTAGCTATACATTATGAACTGGTTTGGATTAGCTCCCTTCGCATAGAAGACTCGATAAAGAGTTGACTGGTTTCCGCTTTTGCATAAAACGCTTACAATGTTAAGCTGCAGCTGTAAGCTAGTTTGGAATATCTCCCCTGGCATAAACGAACCATCTCAGCGCGGCAAACTGTAGATCCTGCAGAGAAAGCTCGTTATGAACCGTCTCATCTGGACCTACACTATTTGTGCGGGTATCCGTACCAGTCTACAGGGTCAGAAGGGTTAACATCAGTACCCACGTGTGATTCGTCTATTTGAGGTCGTGCACGACAACTCCTATTAGAAGACTGTGCGACTGTCAAAGATTCGGATCAGCCTGCACGTCCACTAATTTTCCATTATACGCATGAGCCTTACCTGGGCTTACCAAAGAGCACTGCCTGACCAAAGAGTAACAAGCGAAGATTCAGACTTAGCTAGCCTGATCAATACAGGCTGATCTGAGTTGGAACCTGTCGCGCACTGACTTTTCTTGAAGACACTATATCATTCGGACGGACAGTACTCAATAGTGAAGAGCATATCTAAACAATAAATTAAAGAAACTTCGTTGATTAATCTTCCATAACGCTATTCTGGGCCGCTTTTTATCTTACAAATCAATGACACGAGACGGTTTTGAGCGCCGCGTGTCAAACCCGACTCGACACACATGTGATTTCATAATTATGGATTTTAGACATTGTTTGTGTTGTTTGTAATTACCTGGACGAAGGGGAAAATTAAAATATTGATGTATTTATCAGTGGCCTATTATGATTTTCATTAACTGAGAGACCGCCGGTGCCGCATCTTACATTTTTTTTCCGTCGTCATGGTCCGAGTTTGAGATACGCAATAGTAAAAACTGTGAAAAATATATTCAGGGACTGAAAATGATGGACGAGATAGCCGAAGTGTCGACATAAAAGTAGTTCGACATACGCGAAGCTGAAATACAATAAATACATAGGGAAAATAATCGGGACTTAGAAATCAGTTCGACATAAGTGATAGGATCGAGATAAGAGGGGTCGAGATAACGAGAGTCAACTGTAGTAGATATTGAAAATAGCCATTTCTACTAGGTACGAAAAAAAGGAAACAATCACGTTGAACATTTTAATCAAAATGAACACATGTACATGCATCAATGTTGATAATATTTAGGGAAAGACTAATCACCTTCCACTTGATTTTATTTTTGACAGAGTTATGGCACTTGCTTTATGTAAGTGCAGTGGCGGGGCATGGTGCAGTGCTTGCAGCACTTTTATTAGTTTATATGTTCCATTTCAGTGAATCCTGTCATTAAACATAGCTCCAGATAAGAGGGGTAGTCAGATAATATTTTTCTTATTTCTCCACAAAACAAATGCTGTGTGTACTCATTAAAAGCAGCTTGGCAACCACAACATACGTTTTTGTGCAGAAATAAAAACATCAGTATTATAAATTGCCTTATATAGAGCTGTGCATTAACCCATTTTTATCTGGAGACCCCCCAAAAGGGTAAATGACAAACAGTGCAGACCCATATCAGATGTTGCAGAATGCAGCATTTGATCAGGGTTTCCACTGTTTGCAAATAGTTTAGCCATTTTTCTCTAGGAATATCTAAATCTCATAGCCTAAAACTGAAATTTGACTCTTCTGACAATAGTTGGGGGAGTTTATTCAGTCTTAAATGGATTAACGAGTAATATTTTTTTTCAGGTACAATCTTGGAGCTTTTTATTTTGGTACCAACCACTTTGCAATGGCCAAATATCAGTTCAGTGAATCGTACCAGATTCACACAATGTTCTTGGGTGAGAATCATCCTGACACGAAGATTGTCAAATCAGCCTTGGAAGAGGTGTCAAAGATGTGTTAGTGAAGGGTCTAAATAAACTCTGGTCCTGCTGAACCCATAGATGCCCTGCCTTTGGAAACATTGCAGATCCAGATCAGTTAGCTTCTTCAGAAGAGGCTTCTTCAGAAGTCAGCTGAACTGGGTCTGCAATGTTTGTCATTTAGTATGTGAGTTTGTATCAACAACCTGGATCAAGTAATCTGATTAAATTAGAAAGGGGTGTGGCATTTTAATTTATTCAGCATGGCAAGGACTAAGAGGAATTGATCTAGGGGGGCAAAGATGTGTTAGTGAAAGGTCTTAAATAAGAGGAATAGGTTCACTTTTAGAGAAGACAACTCTATCAAAATTGCTTTCCCTTCATTCTGAAATGAGGTCTACTCTAAAAGGAAAGAACTTGTTCCCTTTTGTGGTGTGCAAGGAAAACAAACAGGAGGTTACAAAAATTGTCTCCTTTGTAAAGATTGGCAGAAAATCTGCTATTTATTTCTATTTAACTTAACATTCTCTCTACTTTAAATGTCCTAAAATTTAAAACACTGTATTCATTACTTATTTTCATCTAAATTTTGCTTTTTTATGTCATTCTTTCATAAAATACTTGGTGCAATGGCAAACAGTGTAGGTCTTGATCAGACTGCTTCTTCAGACACAGTCTGATCTAGGAATTCACAGTTTGGTTATATGCCATTCTGTCAGAAACTTTGGTGTATAAAATTTTAGGACATTTATCATAATCAGAGATCATGCAAAAAGGTTGCTGGCAGATAAGGAGACGTACTGCAATGGTGATATTTGACCCAAAATAGATGTATATCTTGTGAGTGCCGGCCTCGGTGGCTCAGTTGGATGCGTCGTCCGACTGGAGACCAGGAGGTCACGGGTTCAACCCCCGCCGAGGTCGGCAACATTCTTTCGTGGAGATTGATCATGAAATATTTTCTACGGTCATTCTCTCCCTTCCGCTGATTCAAGAAGGGCAGTTGTCAGTTTCTGGCGAAAGAATGTGCACAATACTGGTTAACCGCTTAGAGGACTAAGCCTGCCCAGTAAACGTGTGGTTAGGTAAACTGACCGCGCTCGACATGACCCCCATTGGGTTGCCTGTGCCGTAAAACCTCAACACAAACAAACAAATATCTTGTGAGTACATGTTGGAGTCTTCTCAAATAGGCAATGTCACTGAGTTCTTACAAGATGGTGCAAAAATAACAAAAAATCTCATGGGTTATTTTAATGAGTACCCTACAGATCATGCATTTGTTGCTGCAACATGCTCAGTTGTCTGTACAGAAATTAGTGCAGCTCTAGTAAAAAAAAAACATAGTAGGGTCCTTATTATTATATTACATTAAATGAAGGAAATTTCCAGTATTAAGTTAGGAGATGGGAGTAAAAAGATTAGTGATACTCATTGAAAAATAAACTAAACATAAATGGTCATTTTTTTATATAGTCTGTACATTTTTTGTTTAGATGCTTTTAGGGTCCACCTTTAAACCCTCATGCATTTGTATATCCAAAACCTTCTTATAATGAATCATCGTATGAAAAAAGGTTCCAGTGTACTGCCAACAGAATTTTCATGAAATACAGTTTATTGCCGCATTTGATTTACTGTCTAATACTGAAATACAGTTTATTGCCGCATTTGATTTACTGTCTAATACTGAAGGAGTCATGACGGTAGCTTTCATATGTTTACTACAGGAATTTTTACATAGAAGAAACACATTCATTTCAATGGCAACGTCAGAAAATAACAAAGTCAGAAAATAACAGAGACATGTATCCAGTCATTGTAACTCTTCACCATGATAAAGTTTTACACTAAAAAATTATTAGCTTTCACAAAAAGCTTGGTCTACACTGAGCACACTAAGTGTGTGCTAAGGGTACACCGAGCATTTTGTGAAAGCTAATACTTAGTTATAGTTACACTGAGCAGTCGATGGAAAATAGCATCCAGTTCATGACCTTTCATAAAATGCTTCAGGAGCAATGGCAAAAGCTAAGAGTGTCTATGCCCATGGGCATAGACCATAATACTTGCCTGCTTGCATAGATTCTGACAGAATAAAGACTTACTTTGTCTAGTCTGTATGTTTTGAGGTTTAAATCCTGACCAGGATAGAACTTTACACTCTCAATCAGCAAAAACTTCCTGGAGAATTAATGAATGGTATTCCTTTTGTCTTCAGACAAAGAACATGTATTATTCATATTTAAGTATGAAAAACATATGAAATTTTTCCTACTGTTGAATCTATTTTTATATAGATCTTTGTGAAAACCACGTAACTATTTTTACTCTTGACATTTATATCTGAAATTTTGTGAAAACCATATCAAATTTTATTATATAGCAATAAATATGGGATAATTAAAAATGTAAATTAAAATCCAAGGAGCATGTGGTACAGATATCACTCAGTATTGGCATGCTTACTTGATATTGCACACATGGCTGCCTTCTGTTGGTACCATTACATGGTGTTGCTTTTCATGACGTCTTAGGGCAGTGGTGTCACACTAAAATTTGTCACATGAATGTGCAGGCTCTGGATTTAAGATAATAAAAATGCCTAGGGCTACAAACAACTGAAAATGGCACAAAATATTTATAGCTATATAATAAAAGAGTTATACACTGATATTGGTGAATATTCCCCCTCGTTGGGATATCAAGGGATGCAAGCAAGGAATCTCTCTCATTCCCTAATATCCTAACTAGGGCCAGTATTCTCCAGTATCAGTGCAATAACCCTATAATTTTTATTGTTGTTTTTGTGAATAATTTAGTGCTATTCATTGTTGATATTGTTACTGATTTGATAAATCTGTGAGAAAACCATATTATATTGAAGCTGGCCTCAGTGGCTCAGTTGGATGCGCCATCCGACTGGAGACCAGGAGGTCGCGGGTTCAACCCCTGCGAGGTTGGCAACATTCTTTCGTGGAGATTGATCGTGAAATATTTTCTACAGTCATTCTCTCCCTTCCGCTGATTCAAAAAGGGCAGTTGTCAGTTTCTGGCGAAAGAATGTGCACAATACTGGTTAACTGCTTAGAGGACTAAGCCTGCCCAGTAAATGTGTGGTTAGGTAAACTGACTGTGCTAGACATGACCCCATTGGGTTGACTGGGCCGTAAAACCTCAACACAAAATAACACAGTTGATTCATGTTTATTGTGAAATAGATTTCTACTGACTGTGATGACAATGTTATGTTAGATTGTCATATTTTTACATTTTATCTTGCTTGCAATACTGCCTCTTCTGGGCTTCAGTTGCTATGGTCTCTGCACTAAATTGGAACACATTTTCATTTTTTCATTTTTTATTTAAAATTCCATTTTTTTTGTTTTTGTAGATGTGCAGTTTCACAATTATTGTTTCTACATTTTTCACAACTAGTGACTTGGGTTATTCTAAACAGCACAGGAAGCCGTGCAGTGTTTTTTAAGCAAACAGCAAAGGCCCAGACCACCCTGTCCAGACATGCAAGACTACTTTGGGACCTTTCTGGTCACACACACTTTTAGATTTAACCTTTACCACTCAAGGGGCAAATTCAGCAGATGACAAATTGACATTTTCTTACTTTTTCCTGAATGTGGGATTTGACATTTGATGCGAATTGCTTCAGTCTGTGAGACAATTTGCATAAAATATCAAAACCTGTTTTCTGGGAAAAATAAGGGAAGTATTTCAATATATCATCTGCTGAAAGTTTTACCCAGAGTGCTAAGCTGGTCTGGACCCTTACACTGTTTGTAATAAGGTATTTTATTTGTTTTGCTGTGTTTGCACTGTTCATATAAATGATAAAGCATAATAATTTTTTGCTATGTGCACTGTTCATATAAATAATAAGCATTTGCTTTGCCTTGTGCTTTGTTCAAATAAATAATAAGGCATTTTATTTGTTTTACTGTGTGCACTATTCATATAAATATTATAAGTATTTGCTTTGCCGTGTGCACTGTTCAAATTGATAAATAAGGCATTTTATTTGTTTTAGGGTGTTCACTGATCATATAAATAATATGGCATTTTAATTTTTTTACTGTGTGCACTGTTGATATAAATTATAATGGCATTTTATTTGTTTTACGGTGTGCACTGTTGATATAAATAATATGGCATTTTATGTTTTACTGTGTGCACTGTTGATATAAATAATAATGGCATTTTATTTGTTTTATGATGTGCACTGTTCATATAAATAATTTGGCATTTTATTTGTTTTTCTGTGTGCACTGTTGATATAAATTATAATGGTATTTTATTTGTTTTACAGTGTGCACTGTTCGTATTAATATAAATATTGTGCGAGACGTACTGTGGAATAACATACCATCTCTCATGAGTGCTCAGCAGGCCTCGGTGGCTCAGTTGGATGCGCCGTCCGACTGGAGACCAGGAGGTCACTGGTTCAACCCCTGCCGAGGTCGGCAACATTCTTTCATGGTCATGAAATATTTTCTACGGTCATTCTCTCCCTTCCGCTGATTCAAGAAGGGCAGTTGTCAGTTTCTGGCGAAAGAATGTGCACAATACTGGTTAACCGCTTAGAGGACTAAGCCTGCCCAGTAAACGTGTGGTTAGGTAAACTGACCACACTTGACATGACCCCATTGGGTAGACTGGGCCGTAAAACCTCAACACAAACAAATCATGAGTGCTCAGCAAAGACCCAAGCCAGTTGTGCACCTATACAGTCAAATCAGAGTGTAGATTACCCTTACAACCCAAAATATCTCTATAACTTAACCCCTTAAGTGCCAATCACAACTGCAGCAGATGGCCTTGTCATTATTTTTTCTGTTTTTTTTTTTTTTTTAGCTCACCTGAGCAATTGTGATCACTTGCCGTCCATCGTCCATCCGGCGTCCGTCATCCATCCGTCCGTCCACACCTTTGAATGACTTCTTCTCTGTAACCCCTGGGCCAATTTTCTTCAAACTTCACGTGGAGCCTTCTATTAAAGGAGGACTGAAAATCTGTACAAATAGCAGCATCGGGGACTCAAGGTCTACCAAGTTTGTTAAAATGATAAGACTAGGATGACCTTTGACCTTTTTATGGTATGGTCAAATTTGTGTCCCAGTTGCTATGGCAATACTGGGAGATTGTTGCATGGCATATGCAAATATGCAGGTGAGCAAATAGTGGCCCATGGGCCTCTTGTTTTTTTTTTTTTTGTTTTTTTTTTTTTTGTTTTTGATGTTTTTAATGTTGTTGTTTTTTTTGTTTTTTTTTTGTTTTTTTTTTTCAGAGAAACAATGGCTGATATTGGTCTATACACTGTTTGCTCAGTCATATTTCTTCAACTATTCAGGACTATCATGGTACCAGACTAACTTAAGTATTGGGACAGACAGGCCTGAGCAAACAGTAGACATAGATCAGATGTCAAGAATGCAAATATTAAAAAATATTTGGAAACTAGAGCTTGACATTACTTTTGAACCTCATGAAAACCAGCCTTTCCAATATTTGCCCTTAATATAAGGACATATAAAATTACTTGTCCTAAAATTCAAACAATAAAATATTGGCTGCCTTAGGAAACGCAGAATACATAAAATCAGTAAATCAGTGTCTCGGTGGAATTGAGACTCTTCATATGGCATATGGCAGCATTGTAATTTGCAGGGCTGAATATGCCCCCAAGCACCAGCTTAAGCAAACTCACTTTTCTAAGATACAGAATGGGCTGAATGATCTAAATGAAAAGAAAAACTGCGCTATGATGAAGTTTGGGGAGACTTTATACAGCACTTAACACATGCTGCAGTAATGTCAAATAAAATCTATAGAGGTTGCCCTTGGAAACAAAGAACACATAAAAGAATTAAAACCTGAGTCTTGTTTCATCGAGACTTTATTTGGCAGTATTGTAATTTGTAGGGCTGCATATGCCCCCTGGCACCTGCTTAACCTTTACCACTCTGGGCTTATGCAGCAGATAGAATATTTTCTTACTTTTTCCAGAAAACCAGTTTTGACATTTCATGCAAATTGTCTCCACTGGAGACAATTTGCATGAAATGTCAAAACCTGTTTTTCTCGGAAAATAAGAAAAATATTTCAATGTGTCATCCGCTGAAAATTTTACCCAGAATGTTAAGCATTCAGCAAACCTGATTTTCATATGGTAGGTATCAGAATGGGCTCAATGAGTGCATTCTGTTACCTGTTGATGTGTCTAAAATGCTGCTAGATGTGTGGTAAGCAGTGCAGACACTGATCAGATGCCACAGAATGTGGTGCTAGATCTGGGTCTACACTATTTGCTCAGGCCTGTCTGTCCTAATATTAAGGGTTATTATGGTATGTAAGAAGTTTGGTTTGCTTATCGCAATAGTTGATAAACTTTTTATGCACTTTTCATATATTTTTTTCTATTTTTCTAGGAAAATAGGACTTAACATTTCATGCAAATTGTCTCCATTTCTCCTATACAGACATTTCACATTACGTAATTCCTTTGAAATACTCTCTGCTGATATTTCTTTTAGGTACTTTATGTAGGTTAGTGGCACCCATGGTAAATATTCATTAAAACAGACACTACCCTGATTAGTGTTTGTTCCAGATAATAATTTTACCTGGTTCTTTGAGCTTGAGTTTTATGGCCAAGTCAATACTGTTCAGGTCATGTCTTGCTGGTCAGTTAACCTACTTACACTTTTCCTGGGCAGTCTTAGTCCTCCTCTAAATGGCTAACCAGTACTTTGCACATGCTTTCATCAGTAACTGACAAATGCTCTTCTTGAATCAGAAGAAGAGGGAGAATGGTGTAGAAATATTTCATGATCAACCTCCATGACAGTTATGAGACTGAACTGGGGTTCGACCTCACAACCCCTGGATCATTGGTCACATGCACTATTGACTGTGCTATGGAGCCTGGGTTTACCTGGTTCTATTCCGTTTACCAACAGGTGTAAGGAATGCTTCTGTAGAAGCCTCCAGATGGACAAGTGGTTAGTGTTCCTGAATTAGGATTGGGTTTGAATCTCACAGGAGGTGGACTTAAGCTCATGATTATACAATGCTTCATTGCACAGAGCCTTTCATTATCACCCTTCCATTTTCTCAAGGTGACTTAAATAATGTTCAAAGGGCCGTAAAACACCAAATCATCATCAAATACTTCTATAGATATAATAGTGAAGAATGTCATCATAATTAAGCGGGCAGTCTTCATTAAGGAGAATTGACACACTTTCATGTCAGGAAACTCTGTCAAAATTGTTTTTGCTCCTATATGAAAATGGGTCCACTCTAAAAGAAAAGAATTTGCTCCCAGAGGGAGCAAAGTCTTTCCTTTTAGAGTAGACCTCTTTTCATAAGGGGATTGGTGTACAGGAAAACAAATGAGAAGTAACAAAAGTTGTCTCCCTTGTCAGAAACAGAGGAAACTGTACCAAGTATATCCATTCAGCTTAAATCTATTGAAAATATGATCTGATTGGTTTATTATCTAGGGCAAACACTACAAGGGTTAAAGCATTTTTCATTATAATTTTTCAAAAATATTTTGTTCAAACTGTGATCTGTATATATACTTTTGAGATTAATTTTTTTTACAGTATTTTTACAAAATCTAATTTTAAAAGGATCTGTGATTCTTATTTTTCTAGCTCAGGTAACTTTTCTTACTGTATCTATATTTTAGTTCTTCTTTACTTACTGTAATAAACAAAATAATAATAACTTTTACACTTGTTTGTTTTGTTTTTCTTCCATAAGGCCAAAACAAGAAGTGTTGTGTTTCTGGAAAACCCTACTGACCCTGATTTTTTTTTTTTTTTTTTTTTTGCCATGCTCAAACTTTTTACAGGCAGATGCAGATTTTTTATTGATTATTTTTATACTATGATAGGATTATTTTTCAAATATAAAAAAGTTGAAAAAAAAGTTTCCCTATACCTACCCTTAATTTTTTTATGATTTTTCCAATAACAAGACATTTATGTTCCTTTTTTTTTTTTGACTAAATCAGTTGACAGCAGTATAATTATCAGGGCCCAGTTGTTCAAAGCGTCGTTAGTTAAACAAGCTCGTTAAGGGTCATTTCGTTAACTGTTTTAACGGATTCAATATACAATATTCTGATATTTTTTGCTGAAAAAATGTGAGTAGCTTTTGCACTCGGCATAATTGCATATCACTCGATCTAAATTTTAACAAATCGTTAACTAACGACGTCGTTAGCTTTGAACAACTGGGCCCAGATATATGATATATTCATTGAACAGAAGTACAAATGAACATCACTTTTAAGAATGATGATGATGAAAACTCACTACATTCTATTCTGTGTATGTTTTCAAGCTGCTTTGGTCTGCTCAAGCTTGCAGTCATACAGATGAAGTTTAACTTTTTACCCTTAAAACATAAATCACAACTACAGCAGACAACAAAATGGATGAAAATTGATGTCTCTCCCTTTTGAGTACTGCTTTGTACAGTTAGACAGGGTCAATAAGCTAGCAGATTCAACTGAGTACTCATGAAAATGGTGTGAATTTAGGAAGAAAGTGCAGTATATCTGAAGGCGAAATGTGCTATTTATAAACTTCAAAGGGCCTTAACTCTAAAAGAAGGTAAGAGTTATTGTTTTTATGTTCTGCATGTTGTCTGGCGGTGCTTAACATTTGTGTAAACTTACCTGAATATATCTCAAAGGCTTTTCAATTTAAAGAGCGGACATGAATGTATGACAGAAATCACTATTTACAATGTTCAAAGGGCCATAACTACAAAAGTAGGAAAAGCAACTGTTTTGATTCTTGTGCTCTATACATTAATTCATGGTGTCATCTTTTTGTTTAAATTTCATGAAAACATCCCAAAAGCTTTTCAACTTACAGAGTGGACATGAGTATCTGACAGAAATCACTATTTACAATGTTCAAAAGGCTATCATTCCAAAAGAAGAAGATCAGAGTTAAAGTTCTTGGCCCAGTTGTTCAAAGCTAACGATGTCGTTAGTTAACGATTCGTTAAAATTTACATCAAGTGATATGCAAATATGCTAAAATTTTTTGCTAAAGCTACTCACATTTTTTTCAACAAAAAATATCAGAATATTGTATATTGAATCCACTAAAACAGTTAACGAAATGACCCGTTAACAAGCTCGTTAAGCTAACGACGCTTTGAACAACTGGGCCCTTGTGTTTTGCATATTGTCTCAATGTACTTTATATTTCTATAAAGTTTTGTGAAAATATCTGGATCTGTTTTCAAATCAGACACAATTTTGTGACATACAGACGGAGGACGGACAGGTATATACTTTTGCATCTGCTTTCCTACAAAGTATCCTTATGTGTCAAATTCTGACACACGAGTCAAGATTTTCAACATACGTCAGTCGACTTGTTTGTGCATGGAATAATTCTCATTGAAATACACTGAAGTGTTCATAAGTAAGCCAGGACAGATGGATGGATGGACAGACAGACTATGGGAAAAACTATGCTTACCCACCCTGAAACAAATATCATATATATAAGAAAGGGTGTTGGAATTATCATGATCACAAGGTTTCTATTACCAAATACTGTCATGCGAAATAACTTAGAAACACTGGCATCTAGAGTTATAGTTCTTGTACATGACAGGCCTTCTCAACCTCGTGTACAATCCTACCAAGTACCATGAATATATCTGAAAGGGTGTTGAAGTATCATGATTGCAAGCTTTCTATTACCAAATACTGTCACTGGAGATAACTAAAGAACTCAACACCCAGATTTGTGTTTCTTGTATGCAACATGCCTTTTCACCTCATGTACTATTCTACCATGTATCATCAACATATAAGAAAGTGTGTTGGAGTTATCACAATCACAAGCTTTCTATTACTAAATACTCTCAGAGGATATAACTAAAAACATCATGGCACCTAGAACCGTGGTTCTTGTATGTAACACACCTCAACCTCGAGTACAATCCTACCAAGTATCATCAATATATAAGAAAGGGTGTTGGAGTTATGAGGATCACAATGTTTCATTTACCAAGTATTGTAAGGAGAGATAACTAACTAGAAATGTGTCCAAAGGACACGGATGCCCCTGCCTGAAAAAACTTAAACGCAAATTGCTAACGCCGGAGGACGGACAGAGGTAACACTATATGCCCTTTCCACCATTCTTTGAATGGTGCGGGAGGGGTGTGTGTGTGTGTGTGTGTGTGTGTGGGGGGGGGGGGGGGGGGTGGCGGGTGGATAAAAAACCGTGGCACCTGGAGTTGTGGTTCTTGTACCTGACACCTTAGCAAATTCGTGTACAATACTACCAAGTATCATCAGTATATCTGAAAGGATGTTATAGTTATGGAGTGCACTATAAGAATGAGGTAAAATTTCAAGGGCAAAAAAATTCAAAAAGTGAAGAAACAAGTCATCATTCTTGCACAGAACATGCCTCCTGGACTTCGTCCACAAATCTACCAAATATTGTCCAAATATTTCAAAGCGTATGGGAGTTATGACGCGCACAAGCAAAACCCCGAAAAAACACTCATGAGTGAAAAAGTGATAATTATCAATCTTGAACCTGATCTATGTATATCTATCAAATATTATTAAAATATCCCAAAGGGTATAAGAGTTATGGAGCGCACAAGAATTTGTCAATGGACAGACGGACTGACGGATGTTAGTATTATAATCGATCCTCAGGAAGAATTCACACAAATGACCAGAAATATTTCAACTGTTGGATGCAACCAATGTCGGTAACGATTAATAGTACATTCTCGGCAGCAAGAGTTAGATATTTTAACCTATTTAGCCTGAATAAACTCTGCTCCCCACCATCCCAACTCCACCCCACCCCACACACTTTTTTATATATTGGAAGACTCCAATTTCAATTTTAGGCATGTCCGGTTATGTGATTTAGATATTCCCAGAGAATAATGGGTGAACTTTGCAAACAGTATACCCTGATCAGATGCTGCATTCTGCTGCGTCTAATCTCGGTCTACATTGTTTGCCAATTACCCTATTGGAGATCTCCAGACTAAATGAGTTAAAAGTAAATAACATAACACATAGCCTCTGATATGAGAAGACATCGGGAAAATATTTTTTTATTTCTCCACAAAAATATATGTTGTTGGTACACATTAGAACCACCTCAGCCTCTTCTAATGTGTACCAACAACATACGTTTTTGTGTAGAAGTAAGAAAAATATCAACATTTCATCATGAAAACATGCCTATATAATTTTGACCCCCTTAAACCCCCCTTTTATATAGTAAAACTGGGGTTTACAGGGGTATACATTATTTTTCTTATTTCTGCTCAAAAATAAAGATTGTAGGTACTCGTTAGAACTGCCTCGACGAGACGGTTCTAACGAGTGCCCACAATCTATGTTTTGAGCAGAAATATAAAAAAAAAATATCAGGATTTTTTATCTGAAAATTTTCATTTTTTGGTGGTAAAATTTTCAGCATATCTAAATAGGCGCGTTTTCGTATAATAAAACTATTAAAGTAGATTTTAAAATACTTACTCTACTATCCTAACCAGGGCCCAGTTGTTCAAAGCGTCGTTAGCTTAACGAGCTCGTTAAGGGTCATTTCGTTAACTGTTTTAGCGGATTCAGTATACAATATTCTGATATTTTTTGCTGAAAACATGTGAGTAGCTTTTGCACTGCAAAAGCTAGTCACATTTTTCAGCAAAAAAATTCAGCATATTTGCGTATTACTCGATGTAAATTTTAACGAATCGTTAACTAATGACGTCATTAGCTTTGAACAACTGGGCCCAGGAATTTTTAGCCAGGCTGGAGAAAAGTCATGCTTAGGAGCGTCATTAGTGGTCATCCCTGTTAGTTACTCTATAATGGCCTGAAAATTCAAGCAAAAATAACTTTCGGAGTAACAGGCTGTGTCATGTTTTTACTATTTTGGTGGTACACAACGTTTTTATAACCCTATTTCTGGGATCCTATTCAACAAAAAACATGTTTACTAAATAATGGTGTTTTATATCAACAAAAATATAAAGAATTTAAGATTATATAGAATAATAATGACCACTTATGGTCATTTTCTTTTATCATATCTCCATAGTTTTGTTTAGATCAGGGATTACACTCCAGGGAGACTGGGGCGATATCTCTTGGCTGCAACTTTGCCATGTCGAGCCTGATCACAGACAGGCTTAACATGGCTACAAATAAGAGGGGTACGTATCCAAATAATATTTTCTTATTTCTCAACAAAGACACATGCCGTGGTGTTCATTAGTGAGGCGCTTCTAATGAGTACCCACAACATATGTTTTTGTCGAGTAATAGGAAAACTATTAATACATTTCGGTTTGAAATGCACCTTATCTGGAGCTATGCATTAACTATAGGGCAATCAACGATCATTAGGAGCCATATATTGCTATCTTTATATGCATCATTACCTTTCTGCCAGGCCCAATGGTTCTGGCAGCCAATGAGAAGTGAGATTACCTAAACAGAATGTCAATGACTTGTCAAGCATCCACCAAACTATGTAAACATTCATTCGACAATTTTGTAAAACTTAAAACCAACTTTTGTTTAAAACTCAGACTTCATTGGGCCCATTGTGGTATCTTTGAAAATGTAGTTCAGCTCATGTTTCCTTACGCTAGTGGGCGTTAACAGTATTGCAAACTTCATTACCGCTTATGAAGACAATAAAACCGAGACTCTCATTTTTCTATCTGTGTTCTTCGTTTCCCAAGGCAACCTTTTAGATTTTTATTCGCACTGGTTTGAAAGAAAATTCCTGTCAGTTTGGGTAACCCAAACTGCATTCAGTATTATTTAACGCTTAGCATTCTTCGTAAAATTTTCTGGTGACATACTAAAAATTTTTTTTTTTTTTTTTTTTCCAAAAAACAGGATTTGACATTTCACTGAACACAATTTGCATAAAATGTCAAATCGTGTTTTCTGGGAAAAATAAGAAAAACATCAATTTGTCAATTAGCCCAGGAGCAGTAGAGGTTAAAGCCAGAAGATTTGCGAACATTTGAAGACTTATTATTCGACTACATGCCTGCGAAGTAACCAGCATTGTTTATTTTAGACAAAAAAAATGTTTTGGGCCTTTTCGCTCTTGTACTTATTTATTTTTTTATTTTTATTTTATTATTATTATTATTATTATTATTATTATTATTATTATCTTTTGTCGTTGTTGATGCTTTCTCTAAGGTCCGATGTACAAGTAGGCTTTCCAAAAAGATGCGACCAAAATTTAATAAGCGATACAGATGTCTGTCTAACATATTTGAAAGAAACCTATGACATGATTCTGTGTGTCACTGAAATGATAACCTATGTTCCGCTAAACAAAAGGGCAGGAAATTGGCCCTACAATGGTGTTAAAGTAATTATAGGAGGTAAAGTGAGTACCTTTGCATGAATCAAACCCATGACCTCCTGCTTGCAAGTCGGCTGCTCTACTAACCTCCCTGCTAACACTAACTGAACAGCCAATCCAAATATTCACTTTTTGTATTTTTGCTGTTCAGAATTGTTAAAGTATTGATACATCTACATCAAATAACACTGTATTTCTATTAAAGTCTTGGACTGCCTCTGACATTGTGTATAAATGTGAACAGAGAAACCGACAGTTTAACTCAATATTATCAAAGGCAAAGAATATATAGACATTCATGTATGAGACTCTATTTTTGTTTCATTTTGCAAGAGAAATAACATTTGTGAATTTCAATTTGCTATTTATAAAGTATAGCTCTTCCAAGAGAGAAAATAAATGATAAAACTTTTTTCATTAACATGATAAGGGAGGTAAACTATATTGGATTGTCTTTCATGTTATTGTATGAAGTTGCCTTAACAATTTCCATGCAAATTCAGCGGATGACAAACTGATGATAGTTTTCTTATTTTTCATAGAAAATACAATTTGACACCTCATGCAAATTGTCTTCTTTCCTTAGGAGACAATTTGCATGAAGTGTCAAATGCTGTCTTCTATGAAAAATAAGGAAAAATATTTCAAAATGTCGTCTACTGAATTTTTTACCCAGCATGCAAAGTTTTAAATCACCAACAAACAGTCTTATTTCAAAAGGAGCACATACAAACAAAAGGTGAAAAAAACAAAACAAGAGACTGAGTTTTATATAGCAGCATTTTATTTCTTCCAAAACTTTCGATAGCCGCAGTGCGGAAAAACGTTGGACACCCTAGGTTTTCCTGTGGGACTTCCAAATTTGAGGGGTAGGAAGTCTGGGACTTCCTGAATCTGAAAGTTAATGGAAGCCCTGGTAGTAGAAAGCGAGTGTACACTAACTACACCATGAACTGTCTTCTGGTGCAAAAATATGTATGTTTGTTTGTTGCAAGAATATGGAAAAATAAGATTGCATTGATGTTTTTTTTTCCCAATATTAAATAAAATTGAAAACATTGATACAATTTTTTTCGCCCTGAAAAGACTGAAATTATGTCTCGTCAGCAAGAATGCCAGTTGTAAGGCAAGCCATTTTACTATTTATTATGGCAAGCCGTTTTACTATTTATTCTATAAATCAGATATCTGATTTAATATATCAGATATCTTATATAATATATAAGATATCTGATATATTATATTAAATATCTTATATAAATAAGATATCTTATATGTTAATTTAGATATCTTATATGCTATATAAGATATCTGATATGCTATATTAGATATCTTAATTGGCATATAAGATATCATATATGCTATATAAGATATCTGATATGCTATATAAGATATCTTATATAGGATATAAGATATCTTATTTACTAAAGAACAGCTGTTCTTTATATCTGAAGTGACGAGACGAGTTTATAGCAACCATGCAAAGATGCAATTAAGTTTGTGAAAAACGTGACCAATATTTGAATATGGACCATGAACAAAACCAAAGGAACCGAAGTAAATAACTGGAAAGCAGCGTGTGATATCAGACAGCCTATGATGTCAGTTATGACTGCATGACTGTGTAATAGTACATATAATTTGTCTGATGTGATGTTGGTGTTTCTAATCATCAAAGATATTGATAAATTGCGAATGCACAAATTAATTGCTAGCCATAACAAGCAGTTGTCTGCCATCCACCAGAGTAGTGCGTGTCTCTGTACGAGGTGTTCTAATGTAAACAAGTTTCAACCTTTTGTAAGAATGTGCGGACACATTATGGTGCAATGCAAACAATGCCATGAATGGCGTGACATTTTGTAGGAAAGTTGAACATACATATGATTTCCAGAGATTTGAGTGCAAAGGAAGGCTTCAGATGAAATTGAGACATTCTGAACCATTATAGCCTAGGACATGCCATAGATATAAACATTCAAGTCATGACTGCATAGCTCCAGATAAGAGAGTCTATCCTGTATCCACATAATATTTTTCTTATTTCTCCCCACAGTAAATGTGGGTACTCATTAGAAGAGCCCCGGGAATGTGACTGGGGACCAAGGAGGTGATCCACGGGAGGCCAATCTAGCATGAGAGGAGCCCTAAGCCCCAAAATCATAGGAAAGAGTCAGACTGAAAAACGCCGAAAAATATTTTTTATTATTATACGTATAACATAAAAATAGACCGTCTTTCATTAGCTGAGAATTGTTTTCAGCCCAGTGAATATTTCCGATGTTCACCGGCTCGGAGTTTTTCCCATGGAATATGTATACCTAAAATTAGAATATCACATGAAATATGAAATTCTTTATCAGTCTGTTCGTTGTTTATACAATAAAACAATTGCTGACTACTGAATCATTGAAATATGATGTGATATCCACTGGAGAATACCAATATTGATCTCGGCTAATAACTCTTTGGTCAATACTGGAATTCTCCAGTGGATATCACATAATATTCATGACTCAATAGTCAATAATTGTATAATATTATCTCACATTTGACTTCCCAGATTTCATAGAAACACAAGAAATTCGCTGAAAGGCTATGTAGCCAATGCTGGTGGTGTTCAAGAGATGGAGACGCACCCGACTAAACATCGTTCAGCCAAGTATGAAAAAGGGTTAAGGTCAATAACAGTCTACAGCACTGGGCAGGGTGCATGATGGTGGATGTGTGCATAAAGTATCATTACCCTATAGGCCTGGATGTTCACAAAACGGAGTTAAACATTGTTCAGCTAAGCATGAAAAGTAGGTCAAGGTCAGAAACAGTTGATGGCAGTGGGGAGGCTGTGTTATGGCGGATGTGTGTATGAAGTTACATTATAATAGAGGCATCGGTGTTTGAGAATCGGTGCTAAACGCACGGATTAAACATCGTTCAGCCAAGCGTGAAAAGCATGTCAAGGTCAGTAACAGTTGATTGCAGTGGGCAGGATGTGTTATGGCGGATGTTTGTATGGTTTTATTAGCGTAGAGGCCTTGGTGTTCGAGAAACTGAGTTAAACGCTGTAATATATTGGCATATATTTTATATTACTCCTCTGCATCCAATTAGTTTCATGTATGCTGCTTCCTGCCTAACCCTATTTCCCCTTCTACAAGATATTACTGTCATTTTGATTTTATCTCATTTCCAACACCTGTCCCATCCACCCATCCAGGAACTTCTTCCATATTTATAAAGCAGCACGCCTGACTCATGAGCTTTCCTGAACTCTGATCTCTCTGCAGACCCTGAGAATTTTGTAAGGGGAAATAAAAGTAACCATATTTTTAAATCATGTGACAACATAGTAGCTTATCTTGTATTAAGTTTGGGAATGAAAGAACATAGTTTGAGAGAGACGGTATAGTAAGATCTTGAAGGTTAATAACAGAACATCGTTTCATATTGTGAACTGTAACGTCTTAAATTATTGCGATTTAGTAAAAATAGTAGTTTTAAGAACTTGAAGTTTAGAAATATTATCATTATTTACATCCATATAATAAAGTAAAGAAACTATGAATAAGATTTATTTTCATTTATTTAGTAATTTTTTAACACCTCGCTAATTCCCCAAATTAGCAGGACATTACAACGCACATTGTTCAGCCAAGCGTATAAAGTAGGTCTAGTGGCAGTGGGCACGGCGTGTCATTGCGGATGTTTGTATGAAGTTTCAGTAGCGTAGATGTGTTCCAGAAAGGGTGCTAAACTCACAGACATAACATTGTTCAGCCAAGCATTAAACGTAGGTCAAGGTCAGTAACGGTCATTTGCAGTGGGCAGGGTGTGTCATAGCGGGTGTGTATATGAAGATTCATAAGCATAGAGGCCTTGGTGTTTGAGAAACGGAGCTAAACGCACAGACTAAAATATTGTTCAATCAAGTGTGAAAAGTAGGTCAAGGTCAGAAACGGTCAATGGCAGTGGCTAGCTGTGTGCATCATGGTGGATGTGTGTATGAGGTTTCACTAGCAAAGAGAGGCCTTGGTGTTTGCGAAAGGGAGCTAAAATAGGCAAAGTAGCAATGGCGTCGATGCATCGACGTTACTGTGACGTTACATAAACGTCATGACGTTGTATCGACGATAATACGACATTGTATAACTGTCATGAAGTTGTATTAGTCTATTTTTTTTAGCACTTTCCAGACTATTGAATGGCACAGAGGCAGCTTGTTTTGTTCTTTGCTACTGCTACTACTTATATTCAATATTCTTAAATGTATGTTTTTTTTTTTTTTTTTTTTTTTTTTTTTTTTTTTTTTTTTTTTTTTTCTTGCTTTGCTCGCTTTTTTTAATGTGGTTGCTTGTTTTTGTTTTGTGTTGTTTTTTTTTTTAATGTGCTTTGCTTACTTTGTAATGTACCTTGTGATATGTCACCTAGCTTAACCTTGCTCTTCAGCTCGCATTGAGCATTTTGCTTTTTGTTTTCATTTTTTTTTTTTTTTTTTTTTTATCACAGTGTTTTTGATTTTATATGTTTCGCTGTGATGTTTCACAGATGAGGTAGAGGACACCTGTGGGTACCGAACATATGTTTGTAACTGCATAAGAATTAGGGATGAGGTTTTGCGCGAGTAAAAAAGGGCTGTGTTTAGGAGTGTAAGTTACCGCGTTTTGCCTGGACCCCTGCTCCTGTTGGCATTCGTCATTATGTACAGGGATCCAGGGCAAAACGTTTGCTATGAATTTGTACTCCTGGGCAGTGTTCATTAAAGCGAAACACTGACGAGTGTTTTTCAAAAACTATTTTGCATCTTCTGAACGATTATTTTAAAGCCGTCTCATGTGACCTCCAATCAGAGAGTAGACGTTATTCTCGTATACCACGTTATTCTCGTATACCAGACTTGATGTTAGAGCGAACAAATCATACCTATAGTTATTAATTTAATATAGAATCAAAATAAATAATATCAACGCAGTAAACATTCTCATACTTTTGGTTACAAACAAGCATACATAAATTTCATTCGCATACTAAGCCACCTTTTTGGTTGTATCAAAAGACAGCTTGAAAATAGTTCCGCCGAAAACTTTCACGTCGGAACGTTTGCTTTTGTTTTTGAGTAACCGCGAACGTCTCGGTTAACTGAACGCAGTCCTGTTTCACTGTGATGTTTCACTGACATTGCATGTGTACCAGAGTTCACTCGACCTGACAATCTCCCATGCAGCGTCACGGATGCCATCGTAAAGACATATACAGTGACCCCTCGTTACAATGACAAAATTCGTTCCCAAAGATATTGCCATTAAAATGATTCTGCAGTTGTAATGATTCCTTAATGAGCATGTGATATGTAATGTCTTGTTTTATTCTTATTTCCTCATAGAACATATATTTGGACATTTGTTAGACTCGCATCGGTGCGGCGATTCTAACAAATATCCAAAACATACGTTTCTTGAAGTATTGAATACAATGTTCTTGCATAATTTCTTATTAATTAATTGTCACCTCTTGGGCGAAAGGTTCATGCCAGTCAAATTATGATCAATTATCCGAGTACGAATTTTGTCGTTGTATCGAATGTCGGTATAAGGAGGGTTGACTGTATTTTGCTACTCATTCACTTGATAAATCTTATAACAGTAATAATTAGTTTATATTATAAACTCTTTTATTTTTGTGGTGTAAGAATATCAAGGTTTACATCCAGTGTGATGGCTCTGTTGTATGTTGGAGGTTCGTTCTTTAACCATTTGCAGATTAGTGCTTCATGTCTTGCGTGAGAGCAACATCTGGCGCTCGCGTCGCTCATCTTGGAGATCTATCATTTGTTTTTTTGGTTCAGATTTTGATACCGTGTAATGTTGTAATTTTGGATTGATTCATCAAATTACCGCACTTACTCTACTTATTCGGCCAGACAGGCCTGAGCACACAGTGTAGACCCAGATCAGACGCCGCAGAACGCAGATATGTTACATTTGTCATTATATATTGTTTTTTCATCATTAACAATCCCAGATGGCTACCACAGGGACCAGTATCAAGCCCTTTTTGAGAATCTATAGGGTCCCAGTCACTATTTATGAATATATACACTAGGACCCTATAGACTCTCAAAAATGGTTTGAAACAGGCTACAGGGCGCACATGCTACTGTTCTATTATTATTATTATTATTATTATTATTTCTGATCGATTTCGTATTTGAGCTTTAGCCAATAATCCCGTTATGGTAGTTAGGATAAACAAAATTGGGAAATTAATGTTACCAGTAAGTCGATTTTTGATTGAGATTTTGTTTATCCAAACTACCAAGGGATTATCCCATACGGCATGCTAACGTTGGGCCAACGTTGAATAATGGTTGTCCATTTCGTTGCCCAATGTATACATTCAGCGTTGGCCCAACGTAAGTCCGCTCGTTTGGCCAACGTGTATACAGGCATTATGTTGGGCCAATGTATGTCAACGTTAATTGAAACGTTTAGCCCTGCACAATTTTAACGTTGGGCAAACGCAGAAATAATTGTATTGCCAATCGATGTTTTGCCAGAGAAAAGGGGCTGTTCCGACAGCAAATCAACATGTGAGTATAATTATATTATATATTCGTTTCTAATTTAGGTAGCAATAATGAACTGCATGAGGCGAATATGAAAGCCTCTTATCACTGTTGAGTTAAGCTGATCTGAGTCTTTGCTGGGTGCACATGTGACATTGTAGGTTTTGCTGTGCTCTGGCTCACTTGTGAGTTTGACATTCCTACAGCATAGTAATATATTTTTATGATTGTAAAACAGTATCTCACTAAAAAGCAGGGGTTTTACAATAATATATATATATATTTTTATAAACTGACACAGCTTTTTCTCTCTCCTGAGTCCTCTAGGAGGAGTCTGGTCAGGGTCTATACATTTTTACGTGTGCGTGTTTTGAACCTATTACTCTAATAAAACAATGGTTGATCTGTAAGAATGTCAAAATCACAAATGAGTCAGTGCACAGCAAAACCTACATTTCACATGAGCATCCAACAAAGATTCAGATCTGCACAACTGCACAGTCTGATAAGAGACTTTCATCTACGCCGCATACAGTTCATTATTTTGGCCTTAATTAGAAACGAATATATAATATAATTATACTCAAGTGTTTAAAAATCTTAATTCTTGTTCTTTAAATCACGTCTTGAGGCCTCTCAAAAATCAGAGAATCAGAACTCAAATAATATGAAAGCTAGCTTTATGGGTAGTTTAAAGTGTTATAAAACCTTTGGTAGATGGTAACAGTGATGAACAAGAATACTCCAAGGTACATGTATTGGATTACTAATTAATATAGCAAGTTTTATTGGTCACCTTGGCACTGGACCAGGAAGCCAGCAATAAAGATTACTTCATGCTGTGTTTGTGCTTTATGCAACAGCATATGGTACATTGATATGCTAATTAAATTGGTATCTTGTATTAACTGACCTACAATTTGTGTGATAAAAGATTTTATATATATATTTAATAAACTCAATAATACATGAGCACTCATATAAGATCCTCCGTAGTATGTATTCCTATTATTCGGTGCATGTTGAGCCAACGTTGGCACAACGTTGATCCGACGTTTAATCTCAGCGTTGGCCCAACGTTTAACTCTTTGGATTTACAGCCATTATTATTGATCAACACTACACCTAAATGTGGATTTAAAACATGGAAATCAGAATTATGTATACCGGTTGATATATGAAATCATTTAGGCAACATTTTTTGTCGCTTGAGCAGAATCAGCAATAAACAAATTGCTGACGTTGGCCCAACGTTAGCCCATTATTATACAAAAAGAGTGCATGATTTGCATATTTTGGTAACGTTGGGCTAAGGGCCAACGTTGGGCCTACATTACACCATACATCAAATATTGTGCCAACTATGACATTTTACTGTCTTAAAATAGTTCATTTGATTGATATCATGGCTGGTCCAACCTTGGGTCAGCATTGAGCCCCTCTGCTGTATTAACACACACAACAGGGTAGGTATACTCCCACTGGTGCTCCTTGTCTTGTAGAAGAGCTCCTCTGCACTATTAACACACACAACAGGGTAGATATACTCCTACTGGTGCACCTTGTCGTATAGAAGATGCTACTACCCCTACTGGTGCTCTTCAACCTGTAAAAGAGCTTCCCTGAAGTGCTATTATATAGTAAAGATGTACCCCTATTGATGCTCTTCAACCTTTAAAAGAGCTCCTCTGAAGTGCTGTTTTATAGTAAAATGCAAGATGTACCCCTACTGGTGCTTTTCCTCCTGTGAAAGATCTCCTCTGAAGTGCTGTTTTATAGTAAAAGACAAGATATACCCCTAACGGTGCTCTTCAACCTGTAAAAGAGCTCCTCGGAGACCGAACATATCCGAATCAAGAAGGGTGGACCTCTTAAATATTCATGAACCCTGTAGCAGTGCTCTTTTTCCGACTACCTCCCTGTCAGTTTTTTTTTTTTTTTTTTTTTCGGCGTAGCTGTATAAGCTGGCTTTTGACATGCTTATTGGTATTAGTCTCGAATGAATAAATAGTAATTTGCGATCGGTTAAAAATGTGTAAACTTCTGTAAATAAGTAGGGGTAAGTATAGAATTTACCGATGTTTGATTAATATATTCGTGACTGAACAATCACTTAATTATGACATTTATCTATTTAAAGTTGTACAGTATGACAATGCAGATGTTAAACAATGGACAAATATACCCATAATTTTAATAATACCAATAAAATAGTTGCAATGAAATAAATGATTATAGACGAGCTTTTAATTCTGTACAGTGTAACATGTTGATATAAGCGGCCCAAACGCTAAGCGAACAAGGGACGTTCAAGTTTACTTCTCTCCACTGTGTCCATAATACACAGAATTATCATGTGCCTTGTATTATGTGCAAAAGGGGTGTAAAATTGCATGGTTTAATTTTATATAATAAATAAACAGAAACTATGCCTTAAGCTTGGTAGAAATATTGGCAACAGAAATAATATTGTTCATTCTTAACTAGGTAATCCTAGCTGGAGCACTGAGAGTTATCCCTCTTGTTGCTATAGCAACCAAACCTAGAACGGCTGGTTGGATTTTTTTTCACAGAAATGTTTCTACAGTAGAAGGTCTTTAAATCTTGTTAAAAGAATTCTGTTCTGTCTCAAAATATGCTTCCAGTTGGCGTGGTTACTTTTCATTATATATGGAATTATGTAGAGTAAACTTGACAGTTCTTCTTCTACACAACCTATGGTCCAGTTTCAAAAATTTTGTACAAATGTTCCATAGGTGAATGTCTATCAAATTTGTTCAAATTATTTTGGCTGGTTCCTCATATTTCTGTCGAGAACACTTCGAACATTTTGTAATCAGCAACTAATTTGATTTCAATAATACTCACAAACATTACTGGATTAACCATCCATCAAAATGTTTCAAATTAATTTGTATCACCAAAAGAAAAAAAAAATAAATCACCAACAAAGGGCAGGGTCTGATATATATATGCAGAAAGCTTTGAAAATATCCTTCCGCCAGGCTAAAAAAAATCTGCTTCCCACGTGAGCAATCCAGGGCCATCATGACCCTCTTATTACAAATTAAATACATAATGTATGGGTTTTTTTTTTCCAGTTTTCGCCAATCTTCATGGTCAGTGTTACACTTTGCTTACTCTTTATCAAAAAGGTGCATGGTTGGCAAGGATATTTCTAATACTAGTAAAGTATACAAATTAACACACAAAATTATATGCTTTACATTTATATGCTAAATTGCTTTTCATTATTTAGCACAGATGTTTACACATCAGAGTACACTCTCTCTCCTGCCAACCCTTGCAATATATACAATGTTATACAGTATTAAAACTTTCTTGATTCTGCTTGAATTTGTAATAAAGTTTATATGTTAAAGGCCTTCTTCTTTTCATATTGAACCACAAAGTTGTTTCAATATTCATATTCCAGTACCTCTTACGCCGTTTATCTTTTTAAAGATATTTCTTGTTTTCCATGCTACATGAACCGGTCGGGTATAAAAGCCAAGTCCGATCCGATCCGCCGATCATTTTTCTGCCGATCATAAATTTTATTTTTGTCATTATATCTAAGCTATGATTCAAATGTCCAGTATATCCGTTTTATATGATCATATTATATAACTGTCATTTACAGCAATGATATTATTAAAATCGTTGTTCTAGTTTTTGATTGAGAGTAATTTTTTCTTGTTTCAGGGGTATAAAAGCCAAGCTCGGAAGAAAAAATAGCCGAGAGAGATTTCTTGATTTTTTGTCTCTGTTTTGTCCTTTTATAGAACAGACATAACTATAAATGCTGAAACATGTGCATTGTGATTCAACAAGCATATACATATGTTTCAATAAAATCAGATTTTTTCCCGTTTGTTTACCAAATAAGACGCATCTATTAATAGACCTGTAAACATGACGTTACATACAACAACGTCCTGAAATGAGACGAAATGGGGGAATTTTCTTACCGAGGAAGATAGTATTTTAAGAATATCTAATAGATATTAATATCTGTATTAATGTTATTTCTCCTTTTTTGTCTATTTTTTTTTTTTTTTTTTTTTTTTTTGTACAGTAGTAGTTGGGTCATTTTGTAGCTTTCGTATTCGTTGCGGTCCGGCGTTTCTATTTTTAGAATAGTATCCGTGCAAAGCAAAGATGGACAGAAAAAAAGGCTAAAATAATTTATATAGGACATAATTTTCATATGCAAGAAACTAATTATGTTCTAGTGACCATTTATTCTCTGAGACAGAGCTGATCTCTATATATGTTAGCTTCACTACTGAGAAAACTATGATTTGCTTATATTTACTGGACTTGGCTTTTATACCCCTAGAAGACAGAAAACTGCTTAAAAATCAAATCCAAAAGCATTGAAAAAAGAAATATCTTTTGTCGAATATTTAATTAAGCAATGTATGATAATATAAAACTGATATACTGGACATTTGAATCGTAGTTTAGATATAATGACAAAAATAAAATTTATGATCGGCAGAAAAATGATCGGCGGATCGGATCGGACTTGGCTTTTATACCTGACCACATGAACCACTTATTTGGTGCTGTAGCTGAAACTGATCACATGACCTGGTCACGTGCTTACCTTGAGTCTAAAACAAACAAACAAAAGAAAACAAAAAAAGAAAAAAAGAAAAAGAAAAAAAAAAAAGTAGTAATTTTGGGTCTACGCCCATGGACTTACTTTCGGGTACGGAATTACCCGAGTAATTACGATCGGGCTGACAACGGTTAGTTTACCAAGGGGCATCACTCTAAAGAAAAGGTAATTATATCTTCAATTGCTGCTGATTAATTAAATTAAGAAGAAGAATATATTCGAAGGAAGGAATGAAGAAGGTTTATATCTGCGACATTGTTTGTATGCATTTTATTGAAGCGTGTCTTTGAATGACATGCGAAGCATAATAAATGGAAGTAATAAGTGCACACAAGTGCTGTAGTTGCCGAGTGGATCCATTAGTCGGACGCATGACCAGTCGTATATCAACGTATTTTCCGAAGTGTATCTGGCCTTAAATAGCTGAACGTGTATCTTTGTTTGTCTTACTCTATATCAGCTCCCGTCACTTTCAAAATGGGTGGGCGGAGTGTTCTTACAAAATTGTACAAAAATATGTATTGAAACTCACACACTGAGCAATCCCAAATACATTATGCATTAGTTAACCAAGACGTGAGCCAAACTACTTACTATAATGTGTATGATGAATACACATGTAGCATGACAGTATTTCAACATTGAGGATGATGACCAGTTCTCTCACCAGGCAGTCTTCTCCTTCAGGGGACGTTTCACTGCTACTACTACACCCTCCAGAGGTGCAGCCACTGGAGTGATCAGTTCCAGCTGAGAACTGACCAGCATATACCAAATACCAGTTTAACCACTGCAAAAACTTTGATTCTAATAATTCACTTAACCAAACATAGACCTAGAACCACACCTACTCCCCAGGGAACAAGACAATTCATCGACAAGACAACTCATCGACACGGTTTTTGGAGACAATTCATCGACACAATTGAAGACAACTCATCAACACTTTTTGAAGACAATTCATCAACACATTATTATCTTGCAATTATACCCAAGCTGATAAAATGAAGACAATGTTTTAGCATTAAAGTGATATATTATCACGTTTATGATCAAAATAACAAATTTAGGATATTAATTCCATATTTTTGGTTTTTGATACAATTTCAGATACCATTTAAACCGCATACAACGGCTGGCGCAAATAAACTAACGCATTGTATATTTAATGTATGATATACATGGAACTTTTTAAAAACCTTCTTAATTAAAACAAAAGTAGATGGAAAGTGAAGCTGGATATTCGTTTATGAGTTATTTTGTCATTTATTTCCTAACTTTTTGATGTTCGAATTATAATAATAATATGAATTAAACTTTCAATCAATACATCAGTGTCATGTAGCAAAGTTGATGAGCTTTGTACACGCGCATCAGTTAAGATACTTGACTGACATGACTACCATGAAGCTGTAGAAGTACACGCTCATTAGTTAATTAGGTGACTTGACTGACATGACTACTTTGATGTCAGTTATAACTCAGCTTGTGTGTCAGCTTTCATATTGAGTGTTCTGGGTGGTATATAAACTCTGAGATTTCAAGAGTCACCATCAGTCATTTGATAAATCAATATAGTGCATTATTCTGAGCACAATACTTGATTCTGAGACTGTTCTCTGAAAGGTAGGCTAGCTATTCACAGGTATGATCAATCAAATACAATGAACCACTCATCCATAATTACCCTTAATTACCTATGATTGCAAATTATATTCAAACAAATGTGTCGATGAATTGTCTTCAAAAAGTGTCGATGAGTTGTCTTCAATTGTGTCGATGAATTGTCTCCAAAAACCGTGTCGATGAGTTGTCTTGTCGATGAATTGTCTCGATTCCACTCCCCAAACCTTTGCTGAAACTTTAATTGCCAGTCATAAGCTCATAGAAGATGAGAATATCAGTGACCAAGGCAACAATCTTTGTAGCCCTGTAACCTCCATTACGAAAACACGCCTATTCAAATGTATAGAAAATTTCACCTCAAAAAACTGAAAATTTTCAGATAAAAAACTTTGATATTTTTCATATTTCTGCTCAATACAAAGATTGTGGGTACTCGTTAGAACCGCCTTGGCGAGGCAGTTCTAACAAGTACCCACAATCTATGTTTTTGAGCAGAAATAAAGAAAAAAATGTATACCCCTGTAAACCCCAGTTTTACTGTATAAAAGTGGGGTTTAAGGGGGTCAAAATTATATAGGCATGTTTTGGTGATATCTCTGATGTTGTTTCATCAAAAGAGACCACAGAAACAAAGCTGCTTGCTAAGGCAGCCCTATTGGTGGCTAAGTAACCGCTCTATGACATCATTTTATCTATAGAGACCCCAGAACCTAAGCCACTTGCTTTTCTGTCTAAAATTAAGTCACATCTATCTTCTACTTATAAATCTATGGCAAGCCATTTTTCTATTTGTTATGCAAAATAGATATCTTATGTATTATATAATACAGTCGACTCTCGTTATCTCGAACTTCACGGGACCTGATAAAAATGTTCGAGTTATCAGTAGTTCAAGACAACCAAATTGTGACGTCATAGGTATGACGACTGTTTGCCTCTCTGTTCGCCAAAACGTGCTTGGAAGGCACATGTATATGGCAATTTAAATAATTTACGCGTACTTCAGTTTGCATTGTTACTATTTGTTTTAGGAGATGCAATGGTTCTCTTGGAATAATATCATCAATAAATGTTAATAATAATAAATTTCAAACGTCTCTTGTTGTCTTTTAATACTCCTGCAAATTTGAATTTCCATATGAGCTATAAATAAATTACTCGTTTCCGGGTTGTGTTAGCTATACGTTATGAACTGGTTGGGATTAGCTCCCTTCGCATAGATGACTCGATAAAGAGTTGACTGGTTTCCGCTTTTGCATAAAACGCTTACAATGTTAAGCGGCAGCTGTAAACTAGTTTGGATTATCTCCCCTGGCATAAACGAACCATCTCAGCGTGGCAAACTGTAGATCCTGCAGAGAAAGCTCGTTATGAACCGTCTCATCTGGACCTACACTATTTGTGCGGGTATCCGTACCAGTCTACAGGGTCGGAAGGGTTTACATCGGTACCCACGTGTGATTCGTCTATTTGAGGCAGTGCACGACAACTCCTATTAGAAGACTGTGCGACTGTCAAAGACTCGGATCAGCCTGCACGCCCACGAATTTTCCATTATACGCATGAGGCCTTATCTGGGCTTACCAAAGAGCACCGCCTGACCAAAGAGTAACAGGCGACGATTCAGACTTAGCTAGCCTGATCAATACAGGTTGATCTGAGTCGGAACCTGTCGCGCACTGACTTTTTTTGAAGACGCTATATCATTCAGACGGACAGTACTCAATAGTGAAGAGCATATCTAAACAATAAATTAAAGAAACTTCGTTGATTAATCTTCCATAACACTATTCTGAGCCGCTTTTTATCTTACAAGTCAATGACATGAGACGGTGTTGAGCGCTGCGTGTCAAACCCGACTCGACACGCACGTGATTTCATAATTAAGGATTTTAGACATTGTTTGTTTTGTTTGTAATTACCTGGACAAAGGTGAAAATTAAAATATTGATTTATTTATCAATGGCCTATTGGGGGTGGTCGGGTGGTGCGAAGGTGCTGTGTATCTTAGATCACCGGGGCGTCCAACTGATATTGGCTTACAGTTGGGCAAGGCCTGCTATCCTTGTAGTGGGTAAGGGTAGAGGGGGAATGTTTTTATTTCTTCTGTTTCTTCACTTTCATTCCTGTTCCTCTTTCTTCCCTGTCCCTCTCTTTCATCTCCTCTACTATCTCTTTTCTCCCTTTCTCTGGGAGACGACACAAAATGACCCTCAAGGGTTGACGTGTCGTTAAACCCCAACACAATCAATCAAAATCAATGGCCTATTATATTTTCATTACCTGAGAGACCGGCGGCGCCGCATCTTACATTTTTTTTCCTTCGTCATGGTCCGAGTTCGAGATACGCGGTAGTAAAAACTGTGAAAAATATATTCAGGGACTGAAAATGATGGACGAGATAGCCGAAGTGTCGACATAAAAGTAGTTCGACATACGCGAAGCTGAAATGCAATAAATACATAGGGAAAATAATCGGGACTTAGAAATCAGTTCGACATAAGTGATAGGATCGAGATAAGAGGGGTCGAGACAACGAGAGTCAACTGTATATCTTATATAGGATATAAGATATCTAATATAGGATATTAGTA
Organism: Anodontia alba; assembly: GCA_964016985.1. NCBI lineage: Eukaryota > Metazoa > Mollusca > Bivalvia > Lucinida > Lucinidae > Anodontia > Anodontia alba. The sequence continues at coordinate 86,970,055 of OZ024825.1, read as the reverse complement.
TATCAGATATCCTATATTAGATATCTTAATCATATGTATCTGATATATCATATATCATTTAATTTCACATATATCTTATTTACCATATAAGATATCTTATTTGTTAAATAAGATTTCTTATATATTAATATAGATATCTGATGTACTAAAAAAAGGTACCTGATATACTAAATGAGATATCTTATTTAATCAAATAAATGAAATATCTTCTTTAGTAAATAAGATATCTTATATACTTTATAAGATATCATATATAGGATATCAGATGTCTTATATAGCATACAAGATATCTTATGTCAAGATATCTTATGTAGCATACAAGATATATAACATATATGATATCTTAATTAAATATAAGATATCTTTCTTATTTAAGATATCTCATATAATATATCAAATATTTTATATATCATATATCTGATATATTAAATCAGATACCTGATTTATTGATTAAATAGTAAAATGGCTTGCCGTATAATTCTATAGTCAGGATATCAGATATCTTATATAGCATATGATATATGTCAGTTAAGATATCTTAAATATCATATAAGATATCTTATAATATTGCATATATCTTAATTGACATGTAAGATATCTTATTCTGTATAAGATTTCTTTTATAAAATATCAGATATTTTGTATCTTATATCTGATAAATTATAGAATAAAAAGTAAAATGGCTTGCTGGCAAGCCATTTTACTATTTATTATGTAAAATAGATCTTATATATTATATCAGCTATATAGGATATAAGATATCTAGTATAGGATATGAGATATCTGAATTAGTTTATCGAGACCTGATCGCGGATTCGATCCTCTCCAAGGCTGCACTATTCTTCTGTTGCGGTTTATCATGAAATACATGTATTTGCTATGGTCGTACGCTCCTCCCATTGCTTCAAGATTGGAAGTTACAAATTTCTGACGAAGGATGTTCAGTGGTTAACCGCTTATGCATAAGCATCTACTGGCGTGATTCATAAAAATGCAGTCCGTAAAGCAGTTGCAGTTAGCCCCCTTTTAAACAGTCAATTGCAGTTAGCTCCCTTCAAACTGTAAAACCTGCAGAGTGAGGACCTTACCCCGCATTTATCCAGGTACAAGTAAATATTATGGTATGTTTTTCTCGTACAGTATACATTTAGAACATTATACTTATTAGCTTACAGAGCAATCATCAGAACTTTCGTTGTCGTGTAAAGTGTTCTGTTTTAGTGTCAATATTCGATATGCAGAACAAAGACCGTAATGTATTTGACAAATGAATTGTCTTGCTCACGCCACAATACTTGGTGCATGTGGATCGAACCCGAAACTTCTGGATTACCACTCTCTAGGCTAATTCAGCAGACGACAAATTCTGTAATTTTTTTTTTTTTTTTTTTTATTTCCCGGAAAATAGGAAAACTGGATATGTCATTCCGTGCTATGTAGACAATTTGCATGAAATGCCAAATCTGTTTCCTTGGAAAAATGAGAAAAATGTCATCTGTTGAAAGTTTTACCATCAAGATTTGCACAAACAATTCGCATATGAGTGTGCATAACAAAACCTACAAAAACTGGTACGATGAGACGGATCAGCCTGCACATCAGTAGTCTGATCAGAGCCTTTACTAATCGCATCTGACTCCTATAATCTCTGGGTTTACCAATACGTCCTGTTCGACGAGCGAAGACGGGTCAGTCTGCACAGCTGCACATTCTGATCAGAGCATTTGCTGATCGTATCTACCATGTTTTCGGACGCCGAATTTCCGAGCGAATTTCGTCACTGATATTACTGGCACGCCGTTAAAATACTGTGACACATAATACTCAGTTGTGGGTATATTCCGTGATTGTGTTGAGGTTTAACGACACGTGAACCCTTGTGAGTCATTTTGTATCGTCTCCCAGAGAAAGGCAGAAAAGAGATAGAAGAGATAGCAGAGGAGATGAAAGAAAGGGACAGGGAAGAAAGAGAACAAGAATGAAAGTGAAGAAACAGAAGAAGTACTCCTCTCTTTATATGCCGTTAAAGAGATATAGACAGATAGATAATGTTTAATGTTTATTACTTTCTTTTGAAAAGCGATAAGCGGTGGCAAGCATAATGGTAGCGCTTAATATGCGAGAAAGCAGCCTGCACATCAAAATGGCTATTCATGTTGGGTAAAGACTGTTTCTAAGTCCCCCAGGAGCTGTTTAGTAGTCCCTTTTTAGATTCTAATTGGTCTGTTCAGCTACGCCCCCCGAGCGACAACACGCAATTCTTGAACATTCGCATTTCCAGTACAGAGTAATAAAATATAAATGCCCAAAAATGATATAGTCAAAAGGTATTATTTCCATTGCCCAGCATGAAGAAACCCCGTGCATCACGTGAAATCATTGCGGGAAACCGCTAAGAGAGAAAATCAAACTTTTGTTAGACAAATTATAGAGCCTTTTCTCGTCAGAAATGCATTACAAACTGACACATATTAAAATAGAACCTAGGAATTGAGACAGATAGGTCTACGCAAACAGTGTAGATCCAAATCAGACGCCACAGAAAGCGGCGCCTGATCAGGGTCTTCATGCTTTGCCATACATACAGCAATATTTTGGAATATTCAGATGATGTTTATACGGACCAATAATATTCCGTTGAAGTTCATCCAGAAACGAAAACGACTAAACGTATTTGTGTAGTTTCGAAAACAATGGAGAGCGGCCATCTTTCACCACGAAAAAAAAAAAAAAAATCTTTCTTGGCTGAAAAGAAGTTTTGCGAGGAAGTTATCATATCATGTGTCGAAACATCAGTTCATGCGCGGAAACCTCGCGCTACGCTAAAAACATCTCGCGCATGCAAGAAAAAACTTCACACAAAATTCGCGCAAAATTCGCGCAAAATTCATGCAAAAACTACATAATAGAAACGCGGAAAATTAAAAAAGTTCATGCGCGATGCGAGAACGGTCGAACTTTCGTGGAGACTGTACTGTATATCCTATATAAGATATCTGATATACTAAATAAGCTATCTGATATCCTAATTCAGATATCTTATTCAATTGAATAAATGAGATATCTTCTTTAGTAAATAATATCCTATATAAGATATCTTTTATAGCATTTCAGATATCTTATATAGCATACAAGATATCTTATATGTCAATTAAGATATCTTATGTAGAATACAGGATATCTTATATAGCATATAAGATACCTTAATTGACATATAAGATATCTTATTCATATAAGATATCTTATATAATATATCAGATAGTTTATACAGTGCTCCAGCTAGGATTTTAGGGCAGAGGGGTGCCGGGTAGGGCACTTTCTGTGCGGTCATACAAGAATGAGGGCACTATGTGTCATATGACATGCTAAGTATCATGTAATGTTACAAAATATAATCCCATTCCACAATAAATGCCTCAGACTAGAATACACATGAAACTGACCTTTACACATTGATAACTTTTTTAATTTTTTTCCGATTTTCATGAAATTTTTAACAAATTGTAGTGTTTTATGTCTGGAGTAGAAATAAGGCAGAGAGCAGCTTCATAAGGGCAGAGAGGCGGCAGGAGAGGGCAAGAGGGGTGTACTGCCCCTCTATATAGGGCTAGCTGGAGCACTGTTATATATTATATATCTGATATATTAAATCAGATAAAAACTGATTTATAGAATAAATAGTAAAACGGCTTGCCATATAAATCTGTTGTCTCCTACAAAGTGAACCCTTCAACATTCAGTTCAGAATGAACTTTAGATAGCAGAGGCTGATATGACCAAGTGATTAGGCCTTGTCACCTGATCATATGTGTGAAATTCCGAATATACAAGTTCTGGCGGAGGCTTCCGAGAAAAATAGAATATAATATCTGTAGTATGAATGAGACAGAACCCTCCTTGCTACGTACATTACTCATGCCTCCGTCATGACAAGTTACATAAACAAGTCATGTTTGAAAAATAAGTCTCCCTGATGTGCAGCTACAAAAATGCCAATAAGCTTGAAATGTGGTCTTGATACAGCGCATTTGTTTGGATTTTTAAACCAAATAAAAGATTTGATTTGATTTGAGTTGTAGTTAGGGATACATTCTTTTATTTGGAGGTGAAATAGGGTAGATCCAGAAGGGGTCTGAGATGGAGTTGATTCGAAGCACTTTTGAAGGGATCCGAGATGGGGTTCATTCAAAGCACTTTAAAAGTGCCTCGTCAAGGCGCTTCTACTAAGTACCCACAACATATGTTTTCATGGAGAAATAAGAAGAATATTTACCAGATACCCTCTTATCTGGAACTATGATAGTGATATGCTGAAGTGTAGGACTCTTTAACCCTTGCCATGCTGAATAAAGATGCCACGCTCATTTCTAATTTTTAGCCATTCAGATTACTTGATCCAGATTGTAGATATAAATTCTCTTACTAAATGGCAAACAGTGCAGATCCAGATTAGCCAACTGATATGGATCTACACTGTCTGCAAAGGCAGAACATATCCAGGTCCAGCAGGACTAGGGTTAACCCTTAAAGCACCAGCAAGCAAAATTTATGGCAGACTAAAATTTTTCTTTTTTTTTTTCTTTTATTTTTCAGAGAAAAATAAGTTGACATTTCATGTGAATTGTCTGTGCTTGGCAGATGATTCACATGAAATCTCAAAAATAAAAATAAAGAAATATATCAAAGTTGTCATCAGCTGCATTTGTGATTGACACTGTAAGGGTTAAGTCCACTAAGCATTACTAATGCAGAATTATTTCATTTCAGCAGCTGATCAGAGAACTGGCAGTGGTGAAGTCTATGTAAATAACAACCATGGGATCAGGGACATCACGAAGGGTAGGACTCATTAGTTGATCAAGAACCATATTAGATTTGTCATGCATATAGTGGACTATTGCACAACACCCTCTTTGTAACACTTAATGGGATCCTAAGCAAAACCCATGTTAACTAACCAACCCTGTCGTATCCAAACAAAAATATATAGATAATGATTACATTACGAAAATACGCCTATTCAAATATACTGAAAATTTTACCACCAGCAAATGAAAATTTTCAGATAAATTATTCTGATATTTTTCATATTTTTCCTTAAAACATAGATGGTGGGTACTCGACGAGGTGGTTCTAACGAATACCCACAATCTGTGTTTTTGAGCAGAAATAAGAAAAATAATGTATACCCCTGTAAGCCCCAGTTTTACTATATAAAAGTGGGGTTTAAGGGGGTCAAAATTATATAGGCCTGTTGTCATGATGATATAGAAAAATGACAATGAATGGTCAATTTCTATATAATCTACACATTTTTGTTTGGGATACGCTTTGGATACAAAACAAAAATGTATAGATTATATACATAAATGACCTTTATGGTCATTTTAGAAAAAATGACCATTTATGGTCATTTTTCTATATAATCTACACCTTTTTGTTCGGATACAAGACTTTTTGGAGTCCACCTTTTAACCATCTTATAAAGAATAGTCAGTGTATAAATACCCATCATTTATACCATTTTCCGACAGTTAAGTTTCTTACAGTCGGATCTGAAGTGCCAGATCAGTTAAGAATCTTGATTTTTCCAGATTGATATCGCATCTTCTCAAGCTAGGCTTGTTTACATTGATCACATGAAGTCTAAAGTGAATACATGTAATGTTTCCACATCTTTAATTTTACCAAGCAGCCATTATCAATAAATTAATAGGAAAAAAAAATCAGATCAATTTTGACGAAAAAATATAGCTCATAATTTGGATACTCTTCATAGCTAGAAATTTCTTACTTGTCCTCAGGTATATGAACAAGTTGGACAAGTCAGGCATGGTAATTCCACAGTCCTGCTTTTAGGGTAGATCCTTTTTCAGAAGGAACTAGTTGTGCAGGAAAAAAAAGCAAATAGGAATTCACAAAAGTTGTCTTCCTTGTCAAAACTGGTGGAAATTATAACCAGTGTGTCAAGTCCCCTTATAGGGATGTCATATCGAGGGTTGAGCGCAAGACTAGCGTAAGTCAGATGGTTGTTTTTCCCCAAACCTAATCTCCTCACCATGAAGGCATTATGAAGATTACGACATTTCTTTCTGTAAACAATGAAAATTTAGGTGCCATTGCTCGTACGAGCAATGGCACCTAAATTTGCATTGTTTACAAAGGGGTCCAAGTTGCCCCTAAACAAGGGTTTCAAAAATATGTTTGAGTTACCATAGTCTTGCGCTCAACCCTCGATATTTATTTGCATGATCCCCCATGAGCGAATTTGAACAGATTCAGTCAAATGAAGTCTGCATGATGGGAACTTCTCCATGTATACCTTTCATAATACTTTATTGCTTTACGCTAAATGTCCTAAAATTTAATACTCCAAAGTTTCTGACAAAATGTCATATGCAAACAGTTTAGATCCAGATCAGACTGCTCCTGAAAGAGCAGACTGATCAGGGTTGACACTGTCTGCCATTTCACCAAGTATTTCAAGAACCAACTGCATAAAAAAACAAAAGTTAGGCAAAAAAAGTAGGGAATAAAGTGTTCAAAAGTTCAGGTCATTTACCGTATTTAGCGGAACCCTGGAAACAACAGGTGCCTCCTGTATGTGTACAAAACCATCTTAGCTGGTACTGTATATGTGGAAGGTGCACCATGTGGTTAGAACTACCATTTTATTACTGTATTTACTCTGAATATTGGGACACCTTAACCCTTGTCCTGCTGAATAAAGTAAAATGCCATGCCCTTTTCAAATTTTCAGCCAATCAGATTACTCGATCCAGATTGTTGATATAAATTCACATACTGAATGGGAAACAGTGTAGATTCAGATCAGTTTGCTTCTTAGAAGCCAACTAATCTGGATCTACACTGTTTGCAAAGGCACGGTATATCCAGGTTCAGCAGTTAATTTCTTACCATACTTGTCCTATAATTTGTAAAAGTCTGTTCCACTACTTGTTGCTGTGTTTAAAATATTGATGGACAAGTGACAAACAGTGTAGACCCTGATCAGATGTCACATATGATCTGGGTCTTCACTTTTGGATAAAAAAGTGCTTACATAGATATGGCTGTGGCAGGCCTCGGTGGCTGAGTTGGATGCGCGTCCGACTGGTGATCAGGAGGTTGCGGGTTTGACCCCCGTCGAGTCGGCAACATTCTTTCGTGGAGATTGATCATGGAATATTTTCTACGGTCATTCTCTCCCTTCCGCTGATTCAAGAAGGGCAGTTGTCAGTTTCTGGCAAAAGAATGTGCACAATACTGTTTAACCACTTAGAGGACTAAGCCTGCCCAGTTAAAGTGTGGTTAGGTAAACTGATCGTGCTTGACATGACCCCATTGGGTTGACTGGGCCTTAAAACCTTAACACAAACAAAGATATGGTTCTGGGTAAGGGGATTTTTTTCAACCAAAAATTGGATATTTTTCTTAATTCTGCATGAAAACATGTTGTAGGTACTCATTAAAAATGCCTCAGTGGGGTTCTTCTAATGAATACCACAGATGTTTCCTTGTACAATTTAGAAAAAAAATTGTTGATACCCCCTCTTATCTGGATCTATCTACAGGAAGATCTTTTGGATGAAAAAGTACCTATAAAGAACTAAGCATGATTAAAACTCATTATGATGCCGGTTATTTTCCAGGCAAAGCCAGCCATAATAATGGCTTTTCGCCCAGAATGTCCTACCACTAGAGAAAAGGATTCCAGTTTAGACAGAACATCAACATCAACATCTGACCATAGTGAGCGGAAGGAATCTCCGGAAGCTTGGATTGTTGTGGATAAAAGGAAAGCTCCTAGTCCAGATACAAAAAAACCCAATACAATGGATAAAAAAGATAAAGACAAGCAGAATATTGGTAAGAAGCCTTAAAGGGAATGGATACACTTTCAGAGGAAACAAGTCTTTCAAATTTGTTTTGCATCCCTTCTGAAAAAGGAAACAATTTGCCCCCTTTGAGTAAATAATAGGTGGTGATTGAGAAGGCATACATGCCATACCTCACACTGTGAGACAAAATCTCACAGAATTTTGGCCCTTCTGGACCCCGTTTCCCATAAGATTTTCAAATCTCACAGAATTTTCATACCATTTAATAAGCTATTTTTTTGAAGGACTGGAAATAAATCGCACATTAGCATGGCTATCTCAAGCTTAATTCATTAAAATAATGGCTTTTAACTTACTTAAGTAAGCTTGAAAGTGATTTTCACAAAAATCTCACAGAATTTCATCAAATCTCCCCTAAAAATTTGCAAAATCTCACAGATTTCTGTCAACAGCTAATGGCATGTATGAGAAGGCCATGGTTTTTCAACATTGTATTTCATACTGCCCGTCGCGTATTAGGTGTGATTTCTGATCCAGTTACGGCAAATGTGTTCCTGAAGCCTATTTTTCAATCCTAGTGCCATTATAACCCTTTTTCTTTCTTTCTTGGTAAAAATCCATGGTCTTCTCAATCACCACCTATCCCTTTTCTCTCCATCGCTCTCCTTCTGCACCATCCATCAATGAAATGCCCAGTTTCTGTGCAATGGCAAAAGAATATGATATATTTTCTTTTGAACTACACAGTAACATGTTAAACCTTCACTGAAACGGCGATATATTTAACCATAGATTTGTAATCTCTCCAAGACCTGGTTTTACATACCTGTTTGTCACCAAAATGGCAAAATCTGACCACCCTTGCATTGGGAGAAAAAAAGATTTTTGTTCCGTATTCACTTAAAGGACTATAATTCCGGTCTGATTATATGGAAGACTAAGGCTGGCACAATTAATTGGATAATCGATAAATTCTACAAAAATGATTATCGTTTTAGATTTGCTAATAATAGATAATTTGATTTCTCTGTCTGACACTTTGCCCTATTTACCCTTTAGACACCTCAGCTCCTTATCATTCTTTATCTAAAATTTTAACAAGTACAATTTACTACCCAATGTTATGTCTAAAAATAGCTGGATGTGTGGCAGGCAGTGTAGACTCTGATGAGACACCATGTTTTGCTGCATCTCATCTGGGTCTACACTGTTTGCTCAGGCCTGTCTGACCAAATATATACAGTAAAGTATAACATATGGTAAAAGTCATGCTCAGACAGACAGGTAAAATTATGACCAAATCTTCAGTGATTACTTATCAGTTATCGATTACAATGGCAGGACTGATAATCGATTATCTTTTCAGCTCTGATTAGCCAGCCTTATGGAAGACTGAATTAGAGGTTGAATTACATCACCCGATTTTGGATATCCATGATCATGCCAAAATGTCAGCCTTATTTCAACTGACACCCACCTTCAATGCTGCCTAAACTGACTCTCTGCAACCACTTCCGGAAGATCTCCTTACGATTTTCTTTTCACAACACGGTGTTGCACCTGTTGGGATAAGCAGCCATGATTGACCTTAACCAGATCTAGGTTGGGATAGTTACCAATCAATTTTCACAACTTTACAACAGAGTTATGGCCCTTATTTATTGTCAAAATTTCATTTCCTCTGAATAGCTTGTGAACAAATTGATGGAATTTGATCAAATTTTGCATATGCATTGACCTTAACCAGATCTAGTTTGGGATTGTTACTCGTCAATTTTCGCATGACCAGATCTACGTTGGGATTGTTATGCATCAATTTCCGCAATTTTACAACAGAGTTTATAATCATCATATCATAATTGGATTTTTGATTAACGTGCAGGTACAGGGGCAACATCCACACCAGTGGGCCCCCTTCCAAATAGCTGGCTTGCTGCACGCATGATGGATCTCACACCAGATCTCCAGGTATGTCTATCATGAGGGTTGATAGTCGAGAGCTTCCACTCTCTGCAGTCCTTCTCTGTCAGCTGTTTCCATGTCATCTTGGGCCTTCCAGGCCCACGCTTTCCATCAACCTGTACAAGGGTCCTGCAAAAAGTTTTGTCACTGGGTTCGGATTACTTCAGTGCCACCTTTTATCAAACATATTTTTATTACAAACTTCAAAGTATTCCCCCTTTACTGAAACACATTTTTGTAACCTTTTTACCCAGTCGTGAAAAGCAGATAAATAGTCTTCTTTTGGTATCTGTTGGAGACACTGATAAATAGCGCTGCCAAGAGAACTTCTAGACATATACTTATTTCCAGAAAGCATTTTCTTAAGCCTTGGAAATAAAAAGAAGTCACAGGGACTCCGGTCAGGTGAATAAGGTGGATGGTTTAAAACTTTCACCTTTTCAGAAGCCAAAAAAGACTTAACAACCTCACACTTATGAGGAGGCGTTGTCATGTAAAAGGTGGACTCCTGACCATCCTTTGCTTGGTCGTTTCTTATTATAAAACTCTTTCACTTTCTTCAGTACAGAATTCTTGTAGAATCGGCCAGTGACTGTATGACCAGATGGACAAGGCACTTGAACGACTGGCCCACTTGAATTAAAGAAAATTGTGTACAACATCTTTTTCGAACTTATGGTTCTCTTGGCAATACATGAGCGTTTTTGATCTTTTCGCTTCCATTGCTAATTACCAGCCCTTCTTTGTGGCTCAAACATGTGCACCTAGGTTTCATCACCTGTTAGTAAGTTAGAAATAACCCGACTATTACAGCCTTTGTATGTTTTCAAAAGTTCCCGGGCACATTTAAGGCGTTGTGTCTTTTGCTCCTCAGTGAGCAAATGAGGTACCCACCTAGCTCAAACCTTTCTCAGGTCCAAACGCTTTTTCAGAATTGTTTGCACACTGCCTTCTGATATGCCAGTACAACTAGCTATATCTTTAACAGACAATCGTGCATCCTGTTTGACCACAATCTTTACAGCAGCGATGTTAGCCTTGGTAACAGAGGTTTTAGGCCTTCCAGGACGGGTATCATCCTCAACAGAAAATTTCCCAGCTTTAAAAGCTTTAACCCACCTAAAAACTGTGTGCATTGAAATGTTCTGAGGTCCATATATACCACACAATTCATTAAATATCTGCTTTGAATCTATATTAAGCCTAATGCGGCATTTAATATAGCTACAAATTTCAGTCTTCTGGTCCATGTTCCAATGTAACAAGTAAATTGGTCAGTGTATATGACTGCATCTATTTCAATTTGAAATAACTCGGTCAGTTGGAAAGCAATTTGGACAAAATAAAGGGGTATCATTAGCTATTCAACACACCATTCAAGTGCAGTGAAGCATTTTAAAATATACCTGGGATAAAACCAAGGAAGCCTATTAGAACTTTTTGCACGACCCTCGTATGTCAAAGGCTGTCTTGACTGCACCGTTGGAGCGTTCCACATATCCATACCATCAGAGTCTTCTCTTCTTCAGAATGAGGTTCAGATCCTCAATGCCAAGCTGCACAAGTAGCTCATTGGACCTGCTTTGGTTATTGTCAAAATTTCATTCCTCTCAATATCTTGTGAACAAATTGACAAATTTTGCATATGCATTTGACCTTAACCAGATCTAGGTTGGGATTGTTACCCGTCAATTTTCCCATGGCCAGATCTAGGTTGGGATTGTTACGCATCAAGTTACGTGTCAATTTCTGCAAATTTACAACATGGTTATGTCCCTTGGTTATTGTCAAAATTGCGTTTCCACTCAATATCTTGTGAAGGAATCGTAGACTTTGATAAAATTTGGCATTAACCAGGTCTAGGTTTGGTCCGTTTGGATTATTACCAGTCAATTTTCACAAATTGACAGAGTTATGACCCTTGGTTATTGTCAAAATTTCGTTTCCGCTCAATATCTTCTGAACAAATTGACAGCATTTAATCAAATTTTGCATATGCATTGACTGTAACCAGATCTAGGCTGGGATTGTTACCCCTCAAGTTTTGCAACTTTACAATAGTTATGGCTTTTGGTTGTTGACAAAATTTTGTTTCCACTCAATATCTTCTGAATGAATCGATGGAATTTGATCAAATTTTGCATATGCATTGACCATAACCAGATCTAGTTTGGGATTGTTATGCCTCAATTTTCGCCAATTTACATCAGAGTTATGGCCCTTGATTATTGTCAGAATTTCATTTCCGCTCAAATAGAACGAATTGATGCAATTAGACCAAATTTTGCATATGATCCACCTTGACCAGATGTTTGTTTGGATTGTTACATGTCAATTTTTGCAAATTTACAATCTGGTTATGGCCCTTGCTTGTTGTCAAAATTTTGTTTCTGCTCAATAGCTTGTGAATGAATTGATGGAATGTGATCAAATTTTGCATATGCATTGACCTTAAGCAGATCTGGGTTGGGATTGTTAAGCCTCATTTTTTCCAAATTTACAACATAGTTATGGCCCTTGGCTATTGGCAAAATTTTGTTTCTGCATGATCAGATTTTGCATATACATTTACCTTAACCAGATCTAGGTTGGAATTGTTACTTGTCAATTTTCATCAGAGGAATGACCCTGGATTATTGGCAAAATTTCATTTCTGCTCAATATCTTGAAAACAAACTGATGGAATTAGACCAAATAGGCATTGATGTTGACCAGCTCTACATTAGGATATTTAGGCTTCAATTGTCACAAATTTACAACATGGTTATGGCCCTTGGTTGTTGTCAAAATTTCTTTTCTGCTCAATATCTTGTGAACAAATTGATGGAATTCGATCAAATTTTGCATATGCATTGACCTTAACCAAGTATTGATTGGGAATGTTACACATCAACTTTTGCAAATTTATAACAGAGTTGTGGCCCTTGGCTATTGTCTGAATTTCATTTCTGCTCAGTATCTTGTGAACAAACTGATGGAATTTGATCAAATTTTGTATATGCATTGACGTTGGCTAGATGTACGCTGGGATTGTTTTGTGTTAATTTTAGCAAATATACAATACAGTTATGGTCCTTGGTTATTGTCAAATTTCAGTTCCGCTCAATATCTTGGGAACAAATTGATGGAATTAGACCAAGTTTTGCATATGCATTGATGTTGACTAGACTAGTTTTGGATTGTTATGCGTCAATCTTAGCAAATTTACAACATAGTTATGGCCATTGGTTATTGTCAAAAATACATTTTCTTTCAATATCTTGCCTGTAAAGGAAATTACGCTTCATGTAAAACCTGTTCCTAAGATGTGTTTAATGTGGGGAGTATCTAATAAGCACTGTTTATTGACATTTCTTGTTAAAAATTTCCTACTATACAACTGGCTGAAATTATGTAAAAATTGAGAGGGTAGGTAGTTTGGAGGCAGGTTTTCAACAATTTCTTTGATTCAAGTGTCTGAAATTTTCACTATGTAGTTATGAAACATCAGTAATTAAAAATTGATGGTGAGAAGCAAAAATAATTTTTTACAAGTTTTTTGAAAAAGAAAAAAAAATCACTTTACTATATAAATGGCACTGGTCAAACCAATTTTTGGCCATAAATTTAATTTTAGAGTAAATTTTAGGGTAAATATAACAGAACAAATCTTTAAAAAAAAAAAAAAAAAAAAAGGAAGAAGAGGGCAGAAATGATACATGATTCCTGGTAAAATATTGTCAGTCACAGAATTTAAAATGAAATATTTAAAATAAAATGTTAAAAGAGATAAATGCTTCCTGTAATTGTAAGTATGCTGGGTAAAAATTTCAGCAGACAACGTTTGAAGTATTTTTCTTATTTTTTCCAGAAAATAGTTTTGACATTTTATGAAAATTATCTCCTAATGTTTGAAGTATTTTTCTTATTTTTTCCAGAAAATAGTTTTGACATTTTATGCAAATTATCTCCTAAAAGTCAATTTTAAAGATACAATTTGATATCAAGGCCTGTTTTCTAGTAAATAAAATGAAAATGTTTAACCTACCATGCCAGATAGTTAATGATGTAGCTGCCATCTTGTTCATTTATTTGGGCAGCACAAAATTAACCCTTCTCTTGCTGAACACGACATGCCCTGTCTTAGCAAACCGTGTAGATCCAGATCTACACTGTTTTCTAAGACAGCCAACTGATCTGGATCTGCACTGTTTGTCATTAAATATGTGAATTTCTATCAAAAACACGGATCAAATAATCTGATTGGCTGGAAATTAAAAGTGGGCATGGCATTTTAATTTATTCAGCATGACAAGGGTTAAATGGTCTGAGCCATGTGAAAATGTGTCTTCAGACATATGCAGACAGCAAAGGCCCAAATCAGCCTGCACATCTGCACAGTCTGATCAGGGCCTTCACTGTCCGCTTTCAGAATTATTGGATACTGCACAATGTATGAATGGATGCAGCCCAAATGGTGTCTTAACCCTTGTCCTGCTGAATAGATTAAGAAGCCACACCTATTTCTGATTTTCAGCCAATCAGATTACTTGATCAAGGTTGTTGATATAGATTTACATACTTAATGACAAACAGTGCAGATCCAGATCAGTTGGCTTTTTCAGAAGCCAACTGATCTGGATCTACACTGTTTGCAAAGGCAGGGTATATCCGGGTTCAAGAAGGGCAGTTGTCAGTTTCTGGCGAAATAATGTGCACAATACTGGTTAACCGCTTAGAGGACTAAGCCTGCCCAGTAAACGTGTGGCTAGGTAAACTGACCGCACTTGACATGACCCCATTGGGTTGACTGGGCCGTAAAACCTCAACACAAACAAACAATATCCGGGTTCAGCAGGACAAGGGTTAAGGTCACATGTGGTTAGCAAAGGCCCAGATTATCCTGCCCATTCACACAGTCTAGTCAAGACCTTACCTGTCTGCTTATAGAATCATTATGTATTGTAGAATATATCAACCCTCCCTTAAAATTCCTAAAAACAATGCTCAGAAAGGGTTAAATTCCTAAAAATGCACAAATTTCTCGCTTTCAGCAATCTTTCAGTCATATCGCGACGGTGTCTGGATGTGGCAGGGAGCTCAATGCTCACTTTTAGAGTGCTGCCTCACTGAAATATCATGCCCCAGACACATGGCATGATATCCACCCAGTCACATTATACTGATACTGAGTTGACCATTTGACAAAGTGGAGAAGGGCATATAGTTTTACCCTTCATCATATGTACGTCCATGTGTCTGTCTGTCAGTCACACTTTATAGTACTGTTGGTGTCTCTGCAACTTCTGTAGTTTTCAAGATAATGGTTTGAAACTTGCACCATAGTAAAGATAAAGACTGAGCATGTGCATTAAGGTCATACAACTCTGATCTGTTTATTATTAGTGAAGTTACATACCCTTGATTTACTTCATTAAATTTTGTCTTATTTTATTCAGAGTAATAAATCTACAAAGCCAAACTGGCAGTACTGGGAGTATGCATCCCCTTTAGGGATCATCTTGTTGATTGTTTGTTCTATTATATTCAAAAAAATGTTTTGGCTTCTAATGGGCACAACCTTGCATACCTTTTGGGCCATATCAAGTGAAAAAGTGCCTTCCAACATGTGCAAGATGTGCTTATTGAGTAGTCTCTAGTTAAGGCGCTTTTTTCAATCCAGAAGTGTTGATATTTTTCTTATTTCTCCACGAAAACATATGTTGAGGTACTCATTAGAAGTGCCTCACCGAGGCACTTCTAATGAGTACCCACAATGTATGTTTTCATGGAGAAATAAGAAAAATATTAACCCGATACCCACTCTTATCTAGGCCTATAAATATTCACATTATCCTGCACATTCACAGTTTCATCTTGGCCGTTTCTCTCCATTGACTGTTGGTCAGCCGTCAGCCGTCCATCGTCCATTCATCCACACCTTTGGACAACTTGTCCTCTGAAACGTCTGGGCCAATTTTCTTCAAACTTCATGTGGAGCCTTCTGTTAAGTGGGGAGTGAAAGTTTGTACAAGTGATTTGATGGAAGAATTTCACATACCTTGAATATAAGTTCCATGTGACCTGATGATTGACAAGAAAATATATCTTGGTCAGTGTGACCTATATTTCATGGTTCAATGATTTTGCCTTATAACTCGAAGATTATTGGATGGGGAAATGTTGTAGCTCGAATATAAGTTTCATGTGACCCAATGATTGAGCTCAAAATATATCTACGTCAATGTGACCTATATTTCATGGTTCAGTGATTTTACCACATATTTTGAAGACTATTTTGTTGGAGAAATGTCATACCTGGGATATTAGTTCCATGTGACCTGATGATTGATCTCAAAACGTATATGTAGATCATTGTGACCTATATTTCATGGTTCAGTAATTTTGCCTTATATCTTGAATATTATTTGATGGAGCAATGCCATGCATGGAATATATTTGTATTTGGTATAAAATCCTACAAAAATACTTTCTGTAAGAGCTGTTTTTAAAACCTTTCTCATGTTAACGGAAAACATAGGTAGACAAGGCGTGAAACAGGCCAACTATGATGTCCTGCGGCAGCTCTTGTTGTTTGTCTATGCAAGGTTTTGGGCTTTTATGGTAGTGCAGAACAGGGTCACATGGAAACTCTATTACTTGAGATTTCATGTGTGTATATTATTGGCTTTTGGACCTAGCCATTCAATATTTATATGCCTAAGTAAATATAGTTGTGGATATATAAATATGGAATATGCGTATGTTTGCACAGCCTCCTTATGATGACGCCGTTATTGGGGTCCAAAGTAAAAATTGTGTTAGTTAAACAGCAGTATTGTGTATAACTAGAGGAGAAGGGATTATGCAGAGGAATTACCAGTTTTGGGCATTTTACTGTACATA
This sequence comes from Anodontia alba, assembly GCA_964016985.1. NCBI lineage: Eukaryota > Metazoa > Mollusca > Bivalvia > Lucinida > Lucinidae > Anodontia > Anodontia alba. The sequence continues at coordinate 86,953,367 of OZ024825.1, read as the reverse complement.
CTTTACATTTTGGGGATTTAGCTATGATAATAAATGGTTGGTATTAGGGGATTGTGTGCTTGTGTATATGTCTGTCTGTATATATATGTACATGAATATGCTACCTGCTCTTCCAGATTTATGGAAAGTAAATTTCAAGTATTGAAAGCTCAAAGTAAGTGATAGAATTTTGCTAATGGTAGTAGCTTCTAGAAAGAAGTTATATACTACCTGTTGCAGAGCATGTTAACTTAAATTGTATTGGGTGAATGCATCAAAACTAATAGGTGCAATATAGATAGGAAATACTTTTAAGATTAATTCCGGCAAGGTTTTAAGATAATAATCAGCCGTGGGCGAGATAGCGGTTCTTTTACTTTTCCGTAAAGACAATCTTTAAATGCACATGCGTAGACGTGTAGTGGGAGTCTGATTCTTGGTTAAAAACTTTGGCTACTTTTATATTACGTGTAAGCGAACAGTAGGGCCTCTTGTGGGACTACGTGGATCTGCAGTCTCGCCTTTGCCTTCGCTTTGCACATATGTGATAAGTACCGTTGTCTCGTGTGCTGGTTCGATCATTATAGTAATTGGGGCGTTTAAATTAAAATTTCAAGCCTCTGAATGTTGGTATAGAAACAATAACCTCTTATCCTATTGTAAAAGATATCACTTATTCTATTAGGTACACATAGATACTGCCAACAGCACAAACCGGAAATTGATCTTTTCATCTGAATCAAACATTTTCTTCAGTCTTGCGGCCTGGGATGCCACCCGAATCCCCACTGAAATTAGCCACAGGTCCATCTAGAGGAATTTTAGAGTAAAATTTATAATTGATTATGGCTGAGCAGGTACTGATTTTCTCACAAAACTGCCAAGGCTTAGCTGATGTTACAAAAAGGCAAGGCTTGTTCCATCATGTCCGAAGCAAACAGTATAATATTATTTGTTTACAAGATGTACATATCAATTCCAAATTAGAAAACTGTGTAAAAAGCGAGTGGGGATATGAGATTTTTTTCAGTTCCTATACTTTAAACAGCAGAGGTGTCATGGTACTCCTTAACAATAATTTTGAGCAGAAAGTAGAAAGGGTTAAAACAGATAAAAATGGCAACTTTATCATTTTAGACATTGTTGTACAGGGCAAAAGAATGACTATAGCAAATGTCTATGGTCCAAATCAAGATACTGCTAATTTTTATAATACAGTTGACTCTCATTATCTCGACCTCGCTTATCTCGAATAACCGCTAATGTCGAAGTGAAAATTTGGTCCCTGCCTAAAGATGAAAATCTAACAACAGGTAACAAAATATTGTAGAAAAGAGGAGAAATTGCTCCAAGGAGCAATTTCTTCTCTTTTCCACAATATTTTTAATATATCTCAAATTTCAAGAGTCCAATTACATATACATTTGTTAAATGAGGTTGTTCCATTTGTTTTTTCCTCAATTCTTCAATTCTGATATGTCGAGGTACGGATATCTCAGAGTATTTCAGAGAGTCCCTTGGAATACGAGATAACGAGAGTCAACTTGAATGTTACTCAAAAAAATGCTGAATTTGAAAATGATGAGGTTATTATATGTGAAGACTGGAATTTTGTTATTAATCCTGAATTGGATATGGAGAATTATGTGCATGTTAATAACCCAAATGCTAGAAGAATAATTTTAAACTATGTGGAAGAAGAAAACAGGCCCGATTGGACTATTTTCTTGTCAGTGAAAGTCTGTTTCAGCATGTCACAGAAGCAGATATAATAGCAGGATACAGAACAGATTACAATGGTATTACTTTGAAGCTAAAATTAATTGAAAATATTAGAGGAAAAGGCTACTGGAAATTTAACAATTCTTTATTGAAAGATAATGAGTATATTGATATTGTTAAACAGACAATAATAGAAGTTAAGGACACTTATAAAATAATTGATAATATAGTAAATGCAAATGATAATATAAGAAATGCCGATATAGAATTTGATATAAATGACCAGTTATTTTTTGAAATACTAATGATGATAATAAGAGGTAATACAATTAGATATAGTGCACAGAAAAAGAAAACAAAATGATGAATGAGGAAAATAAACTTGAGCAAGAAATAAAAAAGTTGGAAGAAGAAATAAACACCAATTTTTATACCCCACCACACAATAGTGGCGGGGTATTATGGTTTCATGTTGGACGTCCTTGTGTCTGTCCGTCCGTCCATCAGTTGTCCGTCCGTCCATCCATTTTTTGTTTCTGGATGATAACTGTAGTAAACTTTAATGGATTTTCACCAAACTTGGTATATGCATTGATATTGTAAATATCTGGTTTGGGATTGCTAATGGGCAAATTTCCTCAAATGTTTACAGAGTTATCTGCCCGGGACATGCCCATATTTTCGTTTCCGGACGATAACTTGAGTAAATAACAAGGCCTTTTAACCAAACTTGCTATATGCATTGACATTAATGAGATCTGGTTTGGGATTGCTAATGGGCAAATTTTGTCAAATGTTTATGGAGTTATCTGCCTGAGACATGCCCATATTTTCGTTTCCGGACGATAACTTGAGTAAATAACAAGGGATTTTAACCAAACTTGCTATAGACTTTTTTAATGTTATTGTTGTTATCCGGGTTACTGACCACATGATTACAATGTTATGCCACATGACCAAAAATTTTGGATGGTAAAAACATTTCCGGTTCCATTGATACCAATTGATTCAAGCCAACTTTTACTTGGATAATAAATTCCTTTTGGTTAATATTCAATTGGAAATTTTATCTAGTAATTTAAAACACAGCTTTAAGAAGCAATTCGACTGCTTTTTCTAAAATAAATACAACTGTTTCAATGATATTTTCCAATATCATCGGGCACGCTTGCAACCGTAATATTGGCCTTATGGTGACCATTTTAACGCCTAGTTTTAGCTAGTTGATAGATAAAATATGTGTTAATATTTGTGTTTATGACATTTAAATGATCAGTCGATGAGAACCTCTTATGAAAATAAACCTTTGGCAAAAGAAAGCTGCTTTATTTTTCTGAAAAACATTGCCATTTCAATGTCGGATAAACGTAAACAACAACATTCTGCCATCCAAACCAGAACGTGGCTCGCCATTAAAGACCGAGAGGTTCCGAATGCTTTGATTGTGTGACATAGTGTTTAAACTGGTCTATATGCATTGACATTTAAGAATCTGGTTTGGAATTGCTAATGGGCAAATTTCGTCAAATTTTTACAGAGTTATCTGCCCAAGACATGCCCATATTTTCATTTCCAGAAGATAACTTAGTAAATAACAAGGCCTTTTAACCAAACTTGCTATATGCATTGATATTATCAAGATCTGGTTTAGGATTGTTATCTGTCCCTCAGTCATTTTCTTTCCAGACATTTTCGCAACGATAACTTTAATACATAAACAAATAATTGCTGTGGTGGGGTATTATGCTTGCAGTGCTTTTATTTTAACGTTGATGACAGTAAAATGCATACTTTGACTGAGAAAAAAAAAGAATTAATGAGTATTAGGAAAAATAAAATTGAAGGAGTTATGCTAAGGTCACGGTGTAGATACCAGGATCTTGGGGAAAAGCCGACAAATTACTTTTTCAACTTTGAAAATAGAAACTATACAGGTAAAGGTATGAATAACTTATTAATCCCCCGCCACAAAGCGGATGAGGGATTATAGAAATGGCCTTCATCTGTCCGTCCGTCTGTCCTTCCGTAACACTTTCTTGTCCGCTCCATATCTCCAGAACCCTTTGAAAAATTTTCTTTAAACTTTGGTCAAATGTTCGCCTCAGTGAGTCGATGTGCAGAACTTATAAGTCAACCATGCCAACTCAAGGTCAAAGGTCACAGGTCAAGGTCATGGGTTTGAGCCTTGAATTTCGTGTCCGCTCCATATCTCCTACACCCCTGGAAGGATTTTCTTTAAACTTTGTTCATATGTTTGCCTCAGTGAGACGATGTGCAGAACCCATAAGTCAACCATGCCAACTCAAGGTCATGGTCACAGGTCAAAGTCATGGGTTTGAGCCTTGAATTTCGTGTCTGCTCCATATCTCCTATACCCCTGGAAGGATTTTCTTTAAATTTGGTCATATGTTTTTTGCATCAGTGAGACGATGTGCAGAATTCATAACTCAACCATGCCGACACAAGGTCAAGGTCACAGTTCAAGGTCACAGGTTTGAGCCTTGAATTTCGTGTCCACTCTATATCTCCTATACCAGTGGAAGGATTTTCTTTAAACTTTGGTCAAATGTTCACCTGTGGGACGATGTGCAGAACCCATAACTCAGCCATGGAGACTCAAGGACAAGGTCACAGTTCAGGGTCGCGAGTTTGAGCCCTGAATGTTGTGTCCACTCGATATCTCCTTTACCCCTGGAAGGATTTTCTTTTAATTTTGGTCAAATGTTTGCCTCAATGAAATGATGTGCAGAACCCATAGCTCAACCATGCAGACTCACAAGGTCACAGTTCAAGGTCACGGAGTTGAGCCTTGAATTTTGTGTCCACTCCGTATCTCCTTTACCCCTGGGAGGATTTTCTCTAAACTTTGGTCGAATGTTCAACTCAGTGGGACAATGTGCAGAACCCATAACTCAGCCCTGCGCACTTAAGGTCAAGGTCACAGTTGAAGGTCATGAGTTTGAATGTTTGCCTTAGTGAGGCGATGTGCAGAACCCATAACTCAAGCATTCCGACTCAAGGTCAAGGTCACAGTTAAAGGTCACGAGTTTGAGCCTTGAATTTCATGTTCACTCCATATCTCCTGAACCTTTGAAAGATATTTATTAAATTTGGGTCAAATGTTCACCTTAGTGAGATGATGTGCAGAACCCATAACTCAACAATGCAGACTTAAGGTCAAGGTCACAATTGAAGGCTACCAGTTTGAGCCTTGAATTTTGAGGCCGCTCCATTGTCATTCTGCGGAGGGGAATATAGCTGTCCTTCAGACTGCCTTGTTGATGATGGTGATGAATTTACAGAAACTAAGGACATATTGAATTGCCAAACAAAGTTTTGTAGTAAACTATATAGCGAAAATAGTGATTTAACTGATGAGAATAATGAAACTTATGTTGGTGAAAATGAAAAGAAACTTTTGGATATAGAGTCAGAAACTCTTGAAGGGGAACTTAATTATACTGAATTAGCAGAAGTATTGAAAAACATAAAAAATGGGAAAAGCCCAGGACAAGACGGATTTACAGTCAAGTTCTTTAAATTCTTCTGGATTGACATAGGTTATTTTATCCTTAGGTCTTTGAATTATGGGTATAGAACTGATTCTCTATCTATCACCCAAAAACAAGGAATAATTACCTACCTAAACCCAGTTAATGTAGATATAGTTTAAAGAACTGGTATCCTATCTCTTTATTAAATGTAGTTTATAAAATGGCATAAGCAGTGATTGCCATCTAAATTGCCATTTAAAATATTAGGCATTACATTTAGTATTGAAGTATACAACATGTGGGATCTGAATTATCATAGCATTCTGAATAAAGTTGAAAATTTACTAAAACAAAGGGCTAAAAGAAAACTTACACTATTAGAATAACAATAATTAAATCTCTTGCAATATCAAAATTTGTATATCTTTTGATCTCTTTGCCAAATTCATCTGGTGAATTCATAAAGCAACAAGGCAGTCTGAAGGACAGCTATATCCCCCACCTCAGAATGACAATGGAGCGGCCTCAAAATTCAAGGCTCAAACTGGTGGCCATCAATTGTGACCTTGACCTTGAGTCTGCATTGTTAAGTTATGGGTTCTGCACATCATCTTTCTAAGGCGAATATTTGACCCAAATTTAACAAATATCTTTGACCAAAGTTTCATGAAAATCTTTCAAAGGGTTCAGGAGATATGGAGCAAACAAGAAAGAGACGGATGACCTTCATTTGTGACCTTGACCTTGAGTCTGCATCGTTGAGTTATAGGTTCTACACACCATCTCACTAAGGCGAACATTTGACCCAAATTTAACAAGGCAGTCTGAATGGCAATGGAGCGGCCTCAAAATTCAAGGCTCAAACTGGTAACCTTCAATTGTGACCTTGACCTTGAGTCAGCATAGCTGAGTTATGGGATCTGCACATCATCTCATTGAGGCAAACATTTGACCAAGGTTTAAAGAAAATCCTTCCAGGGGTAAAGGAGATATGGAGCCGACACCAAATTCAAGGCTCAAACTCGTGACCTTCAACTGTGACCTTGACCATAAGTCCGCAGGGCTAAGTTATGGGTTCTGCACATTGTCCCACTGAGGTGAACATTTGACCAAAGTTTAGAGAAAATCCTCCCAAGGGTAAAGGAGATAAGAGCGGACACAAAATTCAAGGCTCAAACCCATGACTTTGAACTGTGACCTTGTGAGTCTGCATGGTTGAGCTATGGGTTCTGCACATCGTTTCACTGAGGCAAACATTTGACTAAAATTAAAAGAAAATCCTTCTAGGGGTAAAGAAGATATCGAGTGGACACGAAATTCAGGGCTCAAACTCACGACCTTGAACTGTGACCTTGCCCTTGAGTGCCCATAGCTGAGTTATGGATTCTGCACATCGTCCCACAGCTGAACATTTGACCAAAGTTTAGAGAAAATCCTCCCAGGGGTAAAGGAGATACAGAGCGGACACGAAATTAAAGGCTCAAACCCATACCTTGAACTGTGACCTTGATCTTGAGTCGGCATGGTTGAGTTATTGATTCTGCACATTGTTTCACTAAGGTGAACATTTGACCAAAGTTTAAAGAAAATCCTTCCACTGGTATAGGAGATACAGAGTGGACACGGAATTCAAGGCTCAAACCTGTGATCTTGAACTGTGACCTTGACCTTGTGTCGGCATGGCTCAAACCTGTGATCATGAACTGTGACCTTGACCTTGTGTCGGCATGGTTGAGTTATGAGTTCTGCACATCCTCTCACTGAGGCAAACATGACCAAAGTTTAAAGAAAATCCTTCCAGTGGTATAAGAGATATGGAGCGGACACGAAATTCAATGCTCAAACCCATGACCTTGACCTTAAGTTGGCATGGTTGACATAGGTTTTGCACATCGACTCACTTAGGCGAACATTTGACCAAAGTTTAATGAAAATCTTTCAAAGGGTTCAGGAGATATGGAGCAGACAAGTAAGTGTTACAGAAGGACAGACGGAAGGATGGACAGACAGACGGACAGATGGACAGACAGACAGACAGATGGACAGACGGACAGATGAAGGCCATTTCTGTAATCCCCCATCCGCTTCGCAGCACGGGATTAATTAGAGAAAATTGTATATAAATTTCTATGGAACAATGGACCAGACAGAATAAAACGGGTTATCATAATTAAGAACATTAAGGCATGTAGACTCAGAATGATTAACATTCCATATTTTATAAAAGCATTAAAAGTATCATGGCTCCATAGGGTAATCACAAACCCGCAAAAATTTTCATGGTATTCATTGTCAAATATTAATTTTAAAAATGTTTTTAGTTTCGGACAAGGGTATGCAGAACATTTAAGAACAGTTGTGTATAACCCATTTTGGAAGGATATTCTGCAAGACTGGACACTTTTTGGGATAAATTAAATATTGAAAATGTTGCACAGCTTCTGGATGCACCACTGTGGAATAATGGTAATTTTAATGGTGGTAAATTTTTTAATACAAAAACTGGATTGACAAGGGAGTATTGTGAATAGCAGACCTTATTGATGAGAATGGAAATTTATTACAATTTAATGCTTTTAAAGAAAAATTTGGTATAAGGGGAACATTTTTGGACTATCCGAACTTTTTAGCAAAAATACCCTATGTCTGGAAAGAATGGATAGCAAATAACAACCATTTTGCATCTTAAATAGATTTAATGTTTTTTGTAATGAATATGTTATTAAGGATGAAAAAGGTAGTAGAAGATTTTATGATGTTCTGATAAATGCTTCAGAAATAATAACACAAAATAAATGGGAAAAGAAACTAGGTGAAGTGTCAAACTATGATATAATGAAATACAATTCAGTCATAACAGAACTTAAAGAAGTGGCACTTAAAGACTTTCACTATAAAATAAATAATAAGATACTTGTGACAAAATATTTTCTACACAGAATAGGAAAAATTGACAAAAATAATTGTTCATACTGCTATGAACATCAGGAAACTATTTTTCACCTATTTATTGAATGTGCTAAGGTTAAACAATTCTGGCCACAACTGAAAGGATGGTTAAATAGAAATGTTAATTTAACATTAAACCTAGATAACAAAACTATTTTATTTTCATACCATAATAATAATAAGCTGTTAAGCTACATTATGGTAGTGGCAAAACAGTACATATACAAAACCAAATGTTTGAATAAGGAATTAAGCATTAATGTTTTTATAACCCGACTAAAAATAAGTTTTTTAATGAAAGATACATAGCCCATATAAATGGTAAAATGGCAAGTTTCTTTTTCACATGGGGTCCACTTTATAACTATCTTAGAAATGACCTGTAATTTTATTCAGATCATTTTATTCATCTGGGCCCAGTTGTTCAAAGCTAACGACGTCGTTAGTTAACGATTCGTTAAAATTTACATCGAGTGATACGCAAATATGCTGAAATTTTTTGCTGAAAAAATGTGAGTGCAAAAGCTACTCACATTTTTTCAGCACAAAATTTCAGAAAATTGTATATTGAATCTGCTAAAATAGTTAACGAAATAGCCCTTAACGAGCTCGTTAAGCTAACGACGCTTTGAACAACCGGGCCCTGGTGGTGTTGTGAGAAGTAATAAATATCATAGCTTATATATACTGGAACGGCAATGTTGGTGTGAGTGGGTGGCAGATCGAGCTGCTGACAGAAGATAAAAAAAAAATATGATTATTCGACCTTCCTAATATATGTATAATATCACAACTTCCTATGCAATTTTTCTCAAAACATATAATTATGAATAATATACAAATGTAATGTTATACAGTATATATCCTGCACATTATTGAAATATATACGTAGATAGATAAGAGAAACATGTACGAATAAGATACAATACAGTATTACTAGATAACAGATATTTATATAACTATGAATCTTCATACATATTATGATATGATGTATGATTTAGAAGAATAAAGTTACAAAAAAAAAGTTTGTACAAATGGTCCTGGTCAGTTAATTAAGAATGGCACCATGCCCATATATGGTAAAAACACTTAAAAACATCTTCTCTGAAACCGTCCATGCAATTTTCACCAGATTTCACATTGGGCCTTCTGTCGAAAAGGTATTGATAATTTGTTTGAATGGTTCCACACCATTGAACAAGATGGCCACCATGCCAATACATTTGTGTATGGAAAACACTCTTTAAAAATCTACTATTCCAGAACCAAGAAAGCTTTGAGGCTGAATCTTGGTATATACATGTAGCTTAGAGAACTCAAGGTTTGTTCAAATGATGGTCTTAGGTTGACCTTTGACCTTTTTATGGCAAGGTCAAATTTTGGCCCAAATACATTTTTATGGGGAAGAGGTTGAAAAGTCATTTTCTCAATATGTATTAAAGACTAATGGCTGAAACTTACATTTTTATGATTAAAGTAGTAAAACTTTTTAGTTACAATCAAAATTTTTGCCCCTGGGGCTATCTGCCCTTGCCCATGGGCTAGATACAGGTACAAAATCCTGTAATCTTTATAAACGTCTTTTTCTCTGAAACCACTTAATCAGTTTTCACCAGATTTCATATGAGGCCTTCTATTGAAAGGGAATTGACTATTTGTTCAAGTGGTTCTGCACCATTGAACTAGATGGCCACCATGCCCATAATTATATGGTAAAAAACACTTAAAAATCTACTTCTCCTGAACCAAGAAAGCTTTATGGCTGAATCTTAACTTGGACCCAATATACACTGGACTAGTAACTAAGGTACAGGTATTGTATTTATTGGAAATATGTTGTCTTGGCTGAGTTTCCATAATTTTGTATGATGAAGTTTAAATGCTCATATTTCATTTATTTCTCCAAATATCTGAGATTTGTTTTCAGAAAGCAACAGTTCAATATATTACCTTTAAGACTGCTGCATTATATTTAAGGAAAGTCAAACAATTTTTGTAAACATCAACAAGAAACCTAGGTACCCTTTTTTGCTATCTTTGGCACTTTTAGCAGAAAATCATCAGAAATTCACCCAAAATGACGGTATAACTGCAATTTTATTAATTGTGACTTAACACTTTTCAACCAAACCTATTAAAAACAATTTATTACAACTTCCGTAATTATCTAAAATCATTTTAATGACCACAGTGCTGTAAAGAAGCGCTAAAACCAAGCCAAGACAACATATTTTGGCAGTTCCGTTAGTTACAAGTCTGGGTATTATTAGGTCATAGATCTTAGTATATAGCATAGAGGACTCCAGCTCTACTAAGTTTGTTCAAATGATTGTCCTACAATAACCTTTGACCTTTTTACAATAGCTTTTTTAGCTCACCTGAGCCAAAGGCTCAGGATAAGCTATTGTGATCACTCTTCGTCCGTCCGTCTGTCCATCCACACCTTTGAATGACTTCTCTGAAACCACTGGGCCAAATTTCTTCAAACTTCATGTGGAGCCTTGTGTTAAAGGGGGATTGAAAATTTGTACAAATGGTCATGGTATGCTGAATCTTGGTATATACATGTAGCATTGAGGACTCAAGGTCTACTAAATTTGTTCAAATGATGACCTTAGGTTGACCTTTGACCTTTTTACAGCAAGGCCAAATATGCATCTCCACACATTTGTATGGGAAAATATTGAAACATCATTTTCTCAAAATGTATTAAAGACTAATGGCTGAAACTCATTATGTATGATCAAGGTAGCAAATCCTTACAGTTACAATAAAAAAAGTTTGTTCCCCAAGGCTATCTGCACTTGCCCCTGGGCTATATACATGTATAAACTCATGCAATCTTTAAACATCTTCTTCTCAAAACCGCTTGGCCAATTTTTGTCAAACTTCATGTGGAGCCATGTGATAAAGGGATTGAAATTTTATGCGAATGGTCTTGGTCAGTTAAGTAAGATGGCCGCCATGCCCATACATGGTAAAAACACTTAAAAATCTTCATCTCCAGAACCCAAAAAAAACTTTGAGGCTGAATCTTGGTATGTTGCATCGGGGACTCAAGGTCTACCAAGTTTGTTTAAAATGATGACCCTAGGTTGACCTTTGACCTTTTTACGGCAAGGTCAAAATTGCGACCATATGCATTTTTATGGGGAAAATATTGAAAAATCATTTTCTCAAAATGTATTAAAGGCTAATGGCTGAAACTTACAATGTATGATCAAAGTAGCAAACCCTTTTAGTTACAATAAAACTGTTGTCCCCCAGGGTTATCTGCCCTTGTCCCTGGGCTATATACATGTATAAAATCATGTAATCTTTAAAGGTCTTCTTCTCTGAAACCACTGGGCCAATTTTCTTCAAATTTTATGTGGAGCCTTGTGTTAAAGGGGGTCACAGTCAGTTATGTAAGATGGCCGCTATACCCATATATGGTAAAAACACTTAAAAAAAAACACTTCTCCAGATCCAAGAAAGCTTTGAGGAATCTTGGTATCTAGCATTGGGGACTCAAGGTCTACCAAGTTTGTTCAAATGATGATCCTAGGATTACTTTTGACCTTTTTACTGCAAGGTCAAATTTGTGTTCTCATATTTTTGTATGGGGAAAATGTTGAAAATTGTTTTCTCAAAATGTATTAAAAACTAATGGCTGAAATTTACAATATAGTAAAACTGTTTAGATACAATCAAAATTTTGTTCCCTGTGAATTATCTGCCCATGTCCCTAGACTATATTCAGATGTAAAATCCTGTAATCCATAAGCATCTTCTTCTCTGAAACTGCTTGGCCAGTTTTTAACAGATTTCACATGGGGCCTTCTGTTAAAGAGGTATTGACAATTTGTTCAAAGGTTACATCATTATATAAGATGGCCACCATGCCCATATATGGTTAAAAAAACAAAAAACACATGAAAAATCTTTTTTTTTTCTCCAGAACCAAGAAAGCTTTGAGGTTTAATCTTTGGATATAGCATCAGGGATGCAAGGTCTACCAAGTTTGTTCAGATGATGATCCTAGGATGACCTTTTTATGGCAAAATCAAATTTTTGTCTCCATATAGAAGCTTTGAGGCTGAATCTTTAGATATAGTATCGGGGACTAGGTCTACCAAATTGATCAGATGATGATCCTCGGATGACCTTTTTATGCCAAGGTCAAATTTGTGTCATCATACAGAGTTTTGAAAAATCATTTTCTCAAAATGTATTTAAAGAGTAAAGGCTGAAACTTACAGTGTATAATTCAAAATAGTAAACATTTATTGTTTCAATCAAAAAATGTACCCTGGGGGTTATCTGCCTTTGCCTCTGGGCTATATACATATATAAAATCAAATTGTGTAATCTTTAAATGTCTTTTTCTCTGACCACTTTTCATCATTTCAATTGGCTTTCTGTCAAGGGTATGGTCAATTTGTTCAAATGGTTCTACAATATTGAACAAGATCATGGCCACTATGATGCCATATCTTAAAAATCTTCTTCTCCAGAAACAAGAAAGCTTGAGGCTTAATCTTAGTATATAGCAGCAGGAATGCAAGGTCTACCAAGTTTGTTCAAATGATGATCCTAGGATGACCTTTGACTTGTTTACAGCACAGTCAAATTTCTGTCCTAGTTGCTGTGGCAATACTGGAAGTAATTTGCATGGCCGATTGGCTCAGGTGAGTGAATCATGGGCCATGGGCTTCTTGTTTTCATCAGGCTTGACCTTTCATGTGAACTGTCAACCCTTATTTCTTTCCTCATAGCAGACAGTTCACATGAAAGGTCAAGCCTAAAAAACACAAAAAAAGCAATTGAGAAATCATCTGCTGCTGTTTTGCATGGCACTTTAACCTTTGTCCTGCTGAACCCGGATATGTCCTGCCTTTTCAAACAGTGTAGATCCTGATCCCTTGGCTTCTGAAGAAGCCAACTGATGTGGATCTGCACTGTTTACCAATAAGTATGTGAATTTATATCAACAATCTGGATTGAGTAATCTGATTGGCCGAAAATTGGAAATGGGTGTGGCATCTTAATTTATTTAGCAGGACAAGGGTTAAGGGTTGAAGACACCTTTTCAGTTGACTTGGACTATTTATGAACATTTCAGATACTCCAGCGTGCCTGTATGGATATACTGGTTCAAATCAGCCTATCAGATGTTATGGCAAACTGGACTTCAGTGTTAATTCTGGTCATGGAGGGTGTGCTGCTCTCTACTTTAACTCTTGCTCGTATCATAACTACTTAATCACATTTCTTGGAGAAGGAGAAGAGACTACGGCAGAAATCTTTATTGTGAATTGTGGCTTTGACTGTAATCATTTTTCATGTAAATCTGTTGTAAAAAGTCATGCTGGAGAGTTTGGCACTGAAAACGGCTTATGCACAGATGAAAAAGGGATGCTAATAGGGAACTGCATGTTTGGCCACAACCATTTGATGCTTATGACAAATGACTACAATTCTATGACCCTTAGTCACGGCATTTTTACTGAGACAGTCTATCCTGGTCCTGCCAGTCTCTCTGTTAACGTGAATGGCCCAGAAGGTGAACAATTTGCAGCTGGAGGGGTAACACTTGTTCTCTGTAGTGGAATGGAGGGAGGAGTTGTGTGTAATGGACTTTACATGATAAGGTCAGGCTTCAAGGACAATGAATTTCAACAGAAAATAATTTTTGGAGAGGATAAATTTCAGTTTGATGTGGATAGAAGTGGAGTTCTGAATGTTACAGGGCCGGGCAAATGTTCCTATGGCATTTTCTATAATCGAGCGATGTCTCCCAGTTCATCTAGAACTCTTGTGACCTTGACCCAAGCAGTGGATGGGAAAGAATCTGAAATTTTGTTTGAAAATGTTCAAGGTAATGCCTTACTGATAATCCTGTGTTCAAACAGTAATGGTACTGAGGATTCAACAGCTGCAACAATGTATTTCATCTCAGTTGGAAATGGTCAGATTTTAGAGGCAAAAGAAGTTGCAGGTCAGCATGGTCCAAGCTATGACAAATCAGATCTATGGAACTTTGAAATTTGTGCTGGGCAACTGCTGGTTTCTGGCCCAGTTGGGCCATGCAGATATGCTGTTTTATCAAATTATAAAGATGGAGAAGCTGTACAAGGAGTACAAAACCAAACTGGCTGTCTAGCAACAGGGGAACCAACCAAACTTGAAGGATGGGTCAAGATAACCCTAACAGGGGTGGAAGGTTTTGTTGATAGGGAATCAATAATAGTAATCAAATTAGACCACAAAACTGTCCAAACATTCAAACCAGAAGATTTACAGAAGGAGAAGGAGACATGGAAGTTCAGTAGAAAATGGACAGAGGAGGAAAGATGTACAGGAATACAGCTGATCAGAGTCTATGCTGTTAGAAAACATCTTAAAAGTAGGTATCATTTTCTGTACAAGCTTGAAAAATATTTCATGAGTTATGACCCTTTGTAACTTTAGGCATTTTTACCTTGTCAGCAAACTATCTCAAAAAGTGTTGGTGCTAGAGCCTTGAAACTTGGTGAATTGATTGAAAATGATGAGTAGATGACCTGATTAACTTTTAAATAAATTCTGAAATATATTTCATGAGTAATGGCCCTTTGTAAATTTGGGCACTTTTCCCTTGTCAGCAAAATATCTAAAAAAACTGTTGAAGCTAGAGCCTTGAAACTTGATGAATAGATTGGTAGTGATGAATAGATAACCTGTTTTTTTGAATAAATTCTGAAAAAATGCTTCATGAGTTATGGTCCTTTGTAATTTTGGGCATTTTTACCTTGGCAGCAAAATATCTCAAAAACTCAGGGAGCTAGAGCCTTGAAACTTGGTGAATTGATTGGTAATGATGAGTAGATGACCTGGTTAACTTTTGAATACATTCTGAAAAATATTTCATGAGTAATGGCCTTTTGTAAATTTAGGCATTTTTACCTTGTCTTATCTTTTCCCTTTTAATAAAATAACATTGAAATCCCGTTAGCAAGATATCTCAAAATGTATTTGAGCTAGAGTCTTGATATTTGGTATACTGTTTGGGACTGAGGAGGAGCTCACCTGATTTAACTTTCAACCACTTTAATGAAATTTTGTTGGAGTTATGGCCCTTTGCAATTTTTGGCCATCTAATTTTGTTGCTTTTTTGTGCATAGCATAAGTTTAGAACCATATATGCTAATGTTTTGACATTTCATATATGGATTCCTCATGAAAAATAAGTGACCAGTATTTTTTTTCTTATCCAAATTATCTCCCATTTTAGAGTTATTTCCCTTTTAATAAAATAACATTGAAATCTTGTATTTATACTGTTGTTACCATCATGGGCAAGCACTGTTGGAGTCAAGCAGTGTTAGTGTCCGGCAGTTGGGGGCATAGTGTTTTACAAACACCAGCTCTAGTTCCTGTTTAGCTTGAAATGCAAAGGGGAATAATTTATAAACTCTTATGGTTAATTAGGAATCATGAACTGGTTATTTGGCAACAGTCAGATCTGTCCAATCAACCAGATCCCAATTATTCATATTAAATAAATAGTTTTGACTATTTACTAATTAAGATAATCATTACATTTTAAGGATTTATATTAAAATCTCAAGAGTTGTAGGTTCTCTATAGGAAACTCATTTGAGAAGACATTTCCTTATTAAATGATTAACCTCACAAAGATAGACAGCCATCTTTCTGGACATTTGTTTGATAATCAAAGTTTGGCTCAAATGTATTATCAAACAGTAGTCTTGAAATTTTGCCTTTTAAAGTGCAAATATTAAAGGTTATGTCTCAATAACTTGTCAGTTCTTTTTTGGGACCAACTGTTGTTACCCCAAAAAGAAGGGAGAGAGAAGGGTGGGGGGTTGGGGCAGGAATTCAGGCCTCTGATGCTTGAGAAAACTGGCAACCTCCAGAGTCCACCATTAACATATAAGGTATAAACACCTTAAAGATATGTTATTAGCGAATCTGTATAGTTTATTGTAACTCTTACATGTACATATGATAGAATGTATCTGATTCCTTAGAGTTTCCCGAGTCTTAATCTAGAGGTATAAGGATTCTATGTAGGAATTGTATTAGAACTAGGAGAGCCCCTACCTCCTAACCTGCAAATTCTCGCACATTATCTTTCAAAAGGAAACCACTGGATTATTTCAATATAATTTGTCAGAAATATATGGCCATCAAGTTTCTCTTGATTATTAAATTTATACAAAAATCTTAAAGCAGTGAGCTTGGGTGAGTATGCAAATCTGTTTGCTCAGGTGAGCGATATAGGGCCATCATGGTCCTCTTGTATTTAATTTGAAGTCGGGACTACATTTACAGGCATGAGATAAAATCTTACAAGGAGTCAGGTCTTTCAGATGTCCAAATATATTGAAATATATGGTAAATGTCTTAAAATGCAATCACTTTATGCCATACTTTTTTATCTCATCTGAGACAAAGACTCAGGATGAGCTATTTTGATCACTTGCCATATGTTGTGCGGGGTCCATCTGTCATCCGTCATCTGTTTTCTATCCACACCTTTGAGCATCCTCTCCTCAGAAACCCCAGGGCCAATTTTGCTCAAATTTCATATGGAGCCTTCTATTAATTGGGGATTAAAAATTTGTACAAATGGTCATGGTCTGTTTGATAAGATGGCAGCCATGCCCATATATAGTAAAAACATTAGAAAACCTTTTTCTCCTGATCCAGATAAGCTTTAAGGCTGAATCTTGGTATATAGCATCGGGGATTCAAGGTCTAGCAAGTTTGTTCAAATGATGATCATAGATTGACCTTTGACCTTTTACAGCAAGATCAAATTTGTGTCCCTATACATTTTTATGGGGAAAATGTTGAAAAATCATTTTCTCTAAACATATTAAAGACTAATGGCTAAAACTTACAATGTATGATTAAAGTAGTAAAACTTTTCTGCGACAATCAAAATATTGCCCCCCAGGGGTTATCTGCCCTTGCATCTAGGCTTGACAAGTTTTCACTAGCTGGTCTTTCTTTTGAAGGGGTATTGACAATTTGATCAAATGGTTCTGTACCATTGAACAAATGGCTGCCATGCCCTTATATGGTTAAAAAAACTTAAATGTCTTCTTCTCCAGAACCAAGAAAGCTTTGAGGCTGACTCATGGTATATAGCATTGCAGACTCAAGATATACCAATTTTATTCAAACGATGATCCTAGGGTGATCGGCAAGGTCAAATTTGCTTCTCCATACATTTGTATTGGGAAAATGTTGAAAAATTATTTTCTCAAAATGTATTGAAAACTGATGGCTAAGTCTTACAATCTATGATTATTTACAATTTGTGATTAAAGGAGTAAAACGTTTTAGTTACATTCAAAATTTTATTGCCCTGGCGTTATGTCATTGCCCTGGGCTGTAAACATGTATAAAGTTGTATAATCTTAAAATGTCTGCTTCTCTGAAACTGCTTGACCAATTTTCACTAGATTTCAGATGCCACATTCTGCAGTGTTTTATCTGGGTCTGCACTGTTTGCCAGTTACCTTTTTAGGGGTCTCCAGACTATAAAGGGTTAATAGTTCATATGCAAATGAAGGTCTATAGCAACAAAATATTCTTTCTGATGAGATTTATTTATTTTTTGCATATTAAATAAAGTGCTTATCACTTACCATGCTCGCCGTCTGACTGGAGACCAGGAGGGCGCGGGTTCAACCCACGCCGAGGTCGGCAACATTCTTTCGTGAAGATTGATCATGAAATATTTTCTACGGTCATTCTCTCCCTTCCGCTGATTCAAGAAGGGCAGTTGTCAGTTTCTGGCGAAAGAATGTGCACAATACTGGTTAACCGCTTAGAGGACTAAGCCTGCCCGGTAAACGTGTGGTTAGGTAAACTGACCACGCTCGACGTGACCCCATTGGGTTGACTGGGCCATAAAACCTCAACACAAACAAACTTACCATGCTGTGGGCAGATTCAGCAAACGACAAACTGATGATATTTTTCTTATTTTTTATAGAAAATAGGATCTGACTTTTCATGCAAATTGTCTCTTAGAGAGACAATTTGCATGAATTGTCAAATCCTATTTTCTAGGAAAAATAAGAAAAACATTTCAAAATGTCATCTGCTGAAATTTTTACCCAGCATGCAAATGTTATGACATCCCTTTCTCACAAAAATGGCAGCTTCTACTAGATTTTAATTCTTTAAAGCCCAATAACTAAGTTATTTCTCAACCGATTTTCATAATTTTTTCACCAAACTGGCCCACTTAACAGGCTCTTTATTTTCAAATGTGTTTATTATTTGATCTGCATTTTCCTTTAATACATACTACAATATATGTTTTTATTTTGCAGCTGGTGAAGATGCTTATATTGAATTAAAAGGATCCCCTGATACCTTGATTCGACAGAAAACAGGTGTGGAATTCGCTCTCAACTGTAGTGGCCCCACCTACCATGCAGTGAATGACATCACATATACTAGTGAACACTGGCAGTTTGCCAACTTCTCAAAAGATATTAGTTATGGTAAGTACTCTAACCAGTTAGATTTTTAATCGTAGCTCCAGATCAGGAGTCAAGGTTATTATCTGATCACTATGTTTCATACTGAAATTTTTGCCCTGATTACTTAGCATTGGATAAAGACTGTAGCAGTAGATGTTTTGAAATATTTTTCTTATGTTTCGCAGAAAATAGGGTTTGGAATTTTATGCAAATTAACAGCTCCCCTTTGGAGCCAATTCTTCGTTTTTAGAGTAGACCTCTTTTCAGAAGCAGAAAAGCTAACAGATTGTCTCCCTTGTAATATGGCAGAAAATTTACCAAGTGTATCCATTCACCGAAACCCTTAAAGCGCCAAGAAAAATTGCATCTGAAAATGTCGTCTGTTTATGTCGTCTGCTGAATATTCTTGCAGACTTTTCAAACCTATTTTTGCATACGGGCAAACAGTGTGGACTCAGATCAGACTAGTCTGATCTGGGTCCACACTGTTTGCAGAAATGACTTTTAAAATCACAAGCAGAAGACAAAGCAGACGACAATTGTTGTGATTGACGCTTTAAGGGTTAAAGGGAAAGACACACTAAATGCAATGTTTGTTCAAAAATATTTTCTTTTAGAAAACACACTTCATGGCGCAAATTTGATCAAAATTGGTAAAGAAGTTAGAAAAATATAGTAGTTGACAGTTTTTATGTCTATGTTCATTTCAAATATTTAGTTAGATACAGTCAAACCTGTCCTAAAGGCCACCTGTATTAAGCAATCACCTGCCTTTAAAGGCCACTATTTCAGATCCCATTAAAGTAAAAGAAGTGGAACTCAACCTGTATTAAGCAAGCACCTGTCTTAAGCAACCAGTTTTTGGCTTTCCCATAGGTGCTTGCTTAACACAGGTTTGACTGTATTAATATTTGCATGAAAGAAGTAAGAGAAATATTGTAGTTGACAGTTTTTATGTCTTTGTCCGTGGGCACTACCATTTCGAATATTAAGTTGGATACTTAATATTTGCATGCATGACACAAATAAAAGCCATCTGTTGACTGGAATATGATGCTTATATTAATTAGTTCATAGTTTGTATGCAAATGAACACATTTACAGGTACGAGTATAAAGAACAACAAAATATTGCTTAAGATGTGATTTATTTAATTTTTGCATGTTTAATTAGGTGGTTACGATGTCACTAATTCACAAAATGGCAGTTTCCATGATACCATTTTCTAGAAGTTCAATAACATTCTTATTTCTCTACTGATTTTCATAATTGTTTCACCAAACTGCTCAGCTGAACGGGCTCTATATTTTCTAATATGTTTATTTTTGCTGTATGTTTCCCTTTAAAGACATAAAAATAAGATGTGTCTTGGTCATTAGTCATATCTCTGATAAGAGACTGGGCGCAGCAAAACCTAGTATACTGTCAATAAACCATAGACAGGTAGAATCCCAATAGGGGAATTAAGTATTGGCTTATATATCTTATCCATAGGTAATATCCTCTCCAAAATATTTATTACCCTCAGAAGGCCTCTTTACCACCCCCTGCTGGAATCTCATAATCACCACTTTATGACATACCTTTGACCTCTCTTGCCTAATGCCTAGAAATTTTGAAATAAAATCATTAGCGAGTGGTAGCACTTTTGGTCTCATTTTAGCTATGTCTTTAAGGTAAATATCATAACAAGTGCCTTTTTAACATAAAGGTAGTCAGAGTCTGGCTCGTGGTGGCACAAAATATGAAGCTAATATTCCACAGCTGTTGATGAAGACCTTTGATGGTTTCCTGCATGTGACTATGAGATCGCCAGAAGTTGAAGTTTTAGATGAACAGAAAATTGAATATAAGGTAAGTATCTATTACTACAAGAATGAATTTCATTTTTGTGTATTTATCAATGAGCTGGAGAACCACTTACCAACTGAATAAAGCCCAGATGGCATTGACGTAAATCTGTAAGCAATTCGCAGTCATTTACACATTGATAAAATCCATAAAAATCATTTCTCATAATTCCAATTTGGTCATATTTATGTTGAAAATATGAGTTAAATAGCTTATTTTAGAAAAGTATGCAAAAAATAGTTTCAAGGGGGGAAACCTACATCATTTCAACAGTGAAAAGGACTATAGATTTTTGTGAAAACGGTCTGTTCAAACAGGTTAGTCTCTTTTAGCTCACCTGGACGAAGTCCAGAAAGAGCTATTGCACTACCCCTGGCATTGGCGTTGGCGTTGGCGTCGGCATCCACATTTACATTAAAGTTCTTTGAGCTTATATTTTCCAGACCATTAGATAGATTTGGTTCATATTTGGTTTGATGATAGATATACATCCAAAGTTTTATTCAGCAATACCCTGGCCCATTACCATAAGGTCAAGGTCAGGTCATGGTCATGGACTTGGAAATTTTTAATGTTAAAGATTTTTTAGAGCTCATATTTTTCAAACTATATAATGGATTTTGTTCATATTTGGTATGATGATAGATACATTTACAAAGTTTTATTCAACAATACCCTGCCATGCCTATGGCCTCAAGGTCAAGGTCACAGACTTAAAAGTTTTATATTAAAGTTTTTTAAGAGCTCATATTTTCCACAATACGATGGATTTTGTTCATATTTGACATGATGATAGATACAGGTCCAAAGTTTTATTCAGCAATACTCACTGCCCTTGCCCATGGCCTCAAGGTCAAAGTTAAGAACTTAGAAATATTATATTAAAGTGTTTTAAGAGCTCATATTTTCTAAACCATACAATAGATTTGGTTCATATTTGGAATGATATTAGATACAGGTCCAAAGTTTTATTCATCATCACCCCCAACCATGCCTATGACCTCAAGGTCAAGGTCACAGACTTAGAAATTTTATAATTGATCCCTGATAATGTCAAATTCATGACAACAAATGACCAAACCATAGCACAAGAAATCCTGCCAAGAACTAAAATGCCATAATGTTTCCTCTTACCATAATGATTCTAAGTATTGGGCAGATAGGCCTAAGCAAACAGTGCAGACCCAGATCTGACTGGTCCTAAAGAGCACCCTGACACTCCAGTATAACCCATTCCAGGCGAACTATGCTGTCTGCTGACAGCTCTTGTTATTAGCTCACCAGAGCACGAAGTGCTCATGGTGAGCTATTGTGGTCAGTCAATGTCCGTTGTGCATCGTGCGTTGTCCTTCGTCCGTCGTGCGGCGTGCAGCGTCAACAATTGCTTTAAAAGCCAAATCCTCCTACACCCCTGGGCCAATTGACTTGATACTTGGTAGGAAGTATCGGGGTGACTTGTAGATCAAAAATAGCTAAAATCGTTCCGATCGGAAATCCAAGATGGCCGCCATGGGCGCCATCTTGAAAATCTATTTTTCGCTTCTTCTCCTGAACCGAAAGGCCAATTGACTCCAAACTTGCTAGGAACCATCAGGGTGACTTTTAGATAAAAAATAGCTAAAATCGTGCTGATCGGAAATCCAAGATCGCCGCCATGGCCTCCATCTTGAAAATCTATTTTTCGCTTCTTCTCCTGAACCGAAAGGCCAGTTGACTCCAAACTTGCTAGGAAGCATCAGGGAGACTTGTAGATCAAAAATAGCTAAAATCGTGCCGATCAGAAATCCAAGATGGCCGCCGTGGCCGCCATCTTGAAAATCTATTTTTCGCTTCTTCTCCTGAACCGAAAGACCAACTGACTCCAAACTTGCTAGGAAGCATCAGGGTGACTTGTAGATCAAAAGTAGCTAAAATCGTGCCGATTGGAAATCCAAGATGGCCGCCATGGCGGCCATCTTGAAAATCTATTGTTTGCTTCTTCTCCTGAATGGAAAGGCCAATTGACTTCAAACTTGCTAGGAAGCATCAGGATGACTTGTAGATCAAAAATAGCTAAAATCGTGCCGATTGGAAATCCAAGATGGCCGCCATCTTGAAAATCTATTTTTCGCTTCTACTCCTAAACCCAAAAGCCAATTAACTCCAAACTTGGTAGGAGGCATTGGGGTGACTTATAGATCAAAAATAGCTAAAATCATGCCTCTCAGAAATCTAAGATGGCCGCCATGGCAGCCACCTTGAAAATCTATTTTTCTCTTCTTCTCCTGAACCGAAAGGCCAGTTGACTCCAAACTTGGTAGGAAGCATTGGGGTGACTTGTAGATCAAAAATAGCTAAAATCATGCCGATCGTAAAACCAGGATGGGCGCCATGGCAGCCATCTTGAAAATCTATTTTTTGCTTCTTCTCCTGAACCGAAAGGCCAGTTGACTCGAAACTTGGTTGGAAGCATTTGGGTGACTTGTAGATCAAAAATAGCTAAAATCATGCCGATCGTAAATCCAAGATCCAATCTATTTTTCGCTTCTTCTCCTAAACCCAAAAGTCACTTGACTCGAAACTTAGTAGGAAGCATCAGGGTGACTTGTAGATCAGATATAGCTAAAATTGTTCTGATCAGAAATCCCAGATGGCCACCATGGCCGCCATCTTGAAAATCTATATTTAGCTTCTTCTCCTGCACCGAAAGGCCAATTGACTCCAAACTTGGTAGGAGACATTGGGGTGACTTGTAGATCAAAAATAGCTAAAATCATGCCAATCGGATATTCAAGATGGCCGCCATGGCAGCCATCTTGAAAATCTATTTTTCGCCTCTTCTCCTGAACTGAAAGGCCAGTTGACTCGAAACTTGGTAGGAAGCATTGGGGTGACTCGTAGATAAAAAAATAGCTAAAATCGTGCCGATCGTAAATCCAAGCTGGCTGCCATTTAGAGTTTGTTCAAATGGTCACGCTCAATTGACTGGCATGCCATATATCTTCTTCTTCAAAATAAAGAACTGCTTAAATGATGATCTTTTCATTAGTTGCGATGACAGGATTGGAAAAATTTTGCATAACATCTGCATATCTGCAGTGGCTATGTCACTCAGGTGAGCGACCCGTGGCCCGGGGGCCTCTTGTTATTTTTAATGTTTAGATGAAAATAAGAATAAGCTCAGCCTATGCAACAAGGATGACAGTATTTATATTTGCAGCTTTGATGAACTACTGTTTGTGTTGAGGTTTTACGGCCCAGTCAACCCAGTGGGATCATGTCGAGCGCGGTCAGTTTACCTAACCACACGTTTACTGGGCAGGCTTAGTCCTCTAAGTGGTTAACCAGTATTGTGCACATTCTTTCGCCAGAAACTGAACTACTGTATTATCATCACTGAGAATACTCAAGCACAATATTTTGATACCCTTACAAGAAATTTTACGCCCGTGTTCTCAACAATGACAATACACTCATGCCTCAAGTTTGCCAATATAAATGCCTTGACTCCTGCTACATACCCTGAGCCAATCCTGTTTTTGTCAGAAAAACAAAATAGCAAATGACTGCAACTTACCATTTGTACGGGCCCTTTTCACAACATTCTATAGTCTTTTTTCACTGTAATATATGACATAGGTTATACCCCTTGAATTTCAAGATTAAATGCCATCTGGTTCTTGGCCAATCAAACTGCTTGAAATTAGTGCAAGCCTGTTGATTTTGAGTCATAAACTGTTGAAATGGATCTGTTTATTGACAGTATATTCAGGATGCTATAGGTATCCAAATAGATCAGAGTTAATTCTTTTCGAGTATATATATATATATTTTTTTTGTTATTTTGGGGCATCTCCTTTGCTTTTTTTGTGAAAAGAATATCAAAAGTATGTCAAATCATTGATATTATATAGTGATTTTTGTCTTTTTGTTTCACAGATCAACCCCATTGTGGCTGGCCTAGGTGGCTTAGTCGGATGTGCGTTTGGTGATCAGGAAGTTCTGGGTCCAAAAAAATTCTTTCATCAAGATTGACAAAGAAATATTTTCAGCCATCATTATCTCTCTTCCACTGATTCAAGAAGGGCAGTTGTCAGTTTGTTGCTAAAGAATGTGTGCAAGTACTGGTTAACTATTTACTGTGCTTTCAACATCTTTCAGAAGGTTGCTTTTTGCTTGGCGCCTTACACAGAAGAAGTAAATTTGCATACTTTAGTCATGATTTAATGCAAAACCATTTGTGGTAACTACCTATGCACAAAAAGTTTTATTCTAGTCATTGGTTTTTAAAAAATCAAATATTTTCACTTTTTCACTCAGGCAGCTGCAAGAGAAGTATCTAGCTGCTAACAAGAGACTCTATGCTTTCGTAGACCTGGAGAAGGCCTTTGATTGAGTACCTTGGAAGGTCATCTGGTGGGCACTGAGAAAACTTGGTGTGGAGGAGTCGATTGTACAGCTGGTGCAGGGGATGTATGCAAATGCCTGGAGCTGTGTTCGTGTTGGTAAGGGGTACAGTGAAGAGTTTGGAGTGAAGGTTGGTGTTCACCATGGATCAGTACTCAGCCCGCTGCTCTTCATCATTGTGCTTGAAGCCTTATCATGAGAGTTCCACTCTGGGGTCCCCTGGTAGGACCTTTATGCCAATGATCTTGTTATCATTGTTGAATAGCTTGAGGAATGTGCCAGGAGGCTCTTGACTTGGAAAAATGCAATGGAGAAGAAAGGACTGAGAGTAAATGCAGGAAAGATGAAGATCATGATCTGTGGTACAGGCCTGGACCTCCTGCAGAGTTCAGGCGAGTTTCTATGCACCGTTGTCGCACTGGAGGGGGCAGCAACAGCAACTTCTGCAACAGCTGCAAACTTTGGGTGCACAAGAAATGCAGTGGGCTCAAGCGCTTGACAAAGGACCCTGATTACAGATGTACAAGGTGCCAGGTAACTGCACGCCCCTTGGATGGCAGACCACAGGAGGAAGTCCAAGTCGGACCTGACAAGCTGGAGGTGGTAGCTTCCTTTTGCTACCTAGGAGATATGCTCTCAGCAGCAGGTGGCTGTGAACTTTAAACCACAAAACGTGTGAAAACCGCCACCTGGAAGAAGTTCAAGGAGCTGCTACCAGTTCTTTCTTCATGCCACCTCTCTTTCAAGACACGTGGCAGTGTGTACAGCTCTTGTGTGTGGAGTGCAATGCTCCATGCCAGTGAGACTTGGCCATTGACAAAACCAAACCTCCAGCGTTTGCAGCGGAATGATAGGGCAGTGATCAGACATGTCAGGCCATGTCAGGTCGCAAGACGTTGTCACAACCAGGTCCAATGAGCTACTTGCGCAGCTTGGCATTGAGGATCTGGACCTCATTCTGAAGGAGAGAAGGCTCTGCTGGTATGGACATGTGGAATGCTTAATGGTGCAGTCAAGACTGCCTTTCAAATACAGGTTGAGGGAAAGCATGGGCCTGGGAGGCCCAAGATGACATGGAAGCAGCTGACAGAGAGGGATTGCAGAGAGTGGAAGCTTTCGGCTAACAACCCTCATGATAGAA
The DNA here is from genome assembly GCA_964016985.1 of Anodontia alba. Taxonomy (NCBI): domain Eukaryota; kingdom Metazoa; phylum Mollusca; class Bivalvia; order Lucinida; family Lucinidae; genus Anodontia; species Anodontia alba. The sequence goes on along the minus strand of OZ024825.1, from coordinate 86,927,355 downwards.
ATATGTGGAGATCTGGTGTGAGATCTACCATGTGGCAGCAAGCCAGCTATCTTGAAGGGGGCCCACTGATGTGGATGTTGCCCCTATACCTGCACGTTAATCAAAAATCCGATTATGATATGATGATGAGTTTCCCATAGTAAAAATTAATGCAAATTATGCAGAAATCTGTAGGGTAACTAACTTGGAGGCAGATTTTACAACAAGTTTCACTTGTTCAATTTTTCTGAAATTTTCACAATATTGTTTTGAAACATCAATAATTGAAATTAAGCAAAGAAAAGTAAAAAAAATATTTTCTCAGTCAAAAATTCCAAAATATCACTTTACTATAGAAATTGCATAGGTCAGACCAATTTTTGGCCGTAAATTTAATTTTAGGGTACACATTTCAGAACAAAACACAGGAACAGAAAAGACAAATGGTTTCTGATAAGATATGGTCAATCAAAACAAAATATTTTCATTTAAAATAAAACGCCAAGCAAAAAACGTCTTTCTGAGTGATGTTGAAAGGACAGTAGATGACTAAGCCTGCCCAGGAAAAGTGCCCAGTAAACTGACTTGCTCAACACAATCTTAATAGTGTTGGCTGGGCCGTTAAACTCCAGCTCAGATCAGCAAACCTCTTTGTGCAAAAAACAATCAGTTTGCACCTAGTGAAGACTCAGATCAGATTGTATATCTGTACCGATAGATCAGGCCCCGTGGTTATAAAACTTTTTTCATGCTCAACTCAGCTGAGCATGAAATTTTCTCTGCTAATAGATATGAAAATGCCAACAATAGTTGGCATTTTCATATTTATTAGCAGAGAAATTTTCATGCTTAGCTATGTTTAGCATTAAAGAATTTGCAATTGTTATTTGAGATATTTGAGTAATTTGAGATTTATTAGCAGGAAACATTTCATGCTCAGCTAAGTTAAGCATGAAAAAAGTTTTATAATCTCGGGGCCAGTCTGCTGATTGCTCTGTATATAAACAAAGATCCAAAGCTTCTTGCAGACACAGAAGACTCTGATCAGCAAAGCTACAGATAAGGAATTTCTTTCAACCGAAAAATACTGATATTTTCCTTATTTCTCCGCAAAAATGTTTTTTTCCTTTTTTCTTTTAACCGAAAAGTACTGATATTTTCCTTATTTCTCCACGAAAACAAATGTTGTGGTACTCATTAGAAGTGCCTCGGTGAGGGGCTTCTAATGAGTACCCACTACATATGTTTTTGAGGGGAAATGAGAAAAATATTATGTGGCTACCCCCTCTTATCTGGAGGTATGGATGTGACCACGCAAAATCCAGGGCAAGAGATAAGGGGAGTTACATAATCCAAGTAAAATACCCATATGTTTTGAGCATTTACTCAATTATTTTCAAAAACTTGGGTATTGATACCCAATTGATTTCACAGAGTACCCAATTATTTCCTATGTCAGGGGTGAAAATTAAAGTTTCAAGGCCAGGAAAGCACATGATTGCTATTTTATATTATGATTACTGCAGGTAATATGTGTTTTTTATTCTTCATATGATAAACATAACCATAAAATTAATAGAGTATAATGACATACCATGTTTTAAATACCTAAATCAGGCTTTTTGTGCTCTTTCCTTCAGTTTTATAAGATTTACCAAATTAACTTTCATTTTGGGAGGGTATCTTTACTCAAACCAAAAAATGAAAATACAATTTTACCCAACTGATTAAATTTTGATGGGGTTAAATATCCAAATGCCCTCAAAATTATCTGTTGCTCTGAAAATCTGTAGGCTGATTGAGTCTTTCACTGAGCACACATGCCATAATGTGTATTTTCTCACATTGTGGTTCACTTAAAATATTTCAGGTGCCTGGAATTAAAAATGGTTCCTACAAGCTTCGTGTACATATGAACACACCCAGTCCCAAAGATTTGCAGTTTAATGGGATAGAAATCTCACAACAACTAAAAGAGGTATGTTTCTTAGCTCAAGGTAAGTTTTTGTTCTTTTTTTTTTATCTGAAAAATATTGATATTTCACTTATTTCTCCACAAAAATGTATGTTGTGGGTACTCATTAGAAGCTCATCTCTGAGGCACTTCTTATGAGTACAAACAAGATATTTTTCATGGAGAAATGAGGAAAATGTTAATCATTGAAATTAAAAGTGATTCATATAAGCTTCATGTACACATGAACACACCCAGCCCGAATGATTTGCAGTTGAATGGAAAAAAAATGTCACAACAATTAAGAGAGGTATGTAACAGCTTCAGGTATTTTTTTATTTCAACCCATAAGTATTGATATTTTTCTTATTTCTCCACAAAAACATACGTTGTGGTACTCATTAGAAGGGCCTCAATGAGGCGCTTCTGATGAGTAAGCACAACATATGTTTTCATAGAAAAGGAAAGTATTTATGTCTGCAATTAAAAATGGCTTGTATAAGCTTCATGTACACATGAACACACCAAACCCCAAAGGTTAGCAGTTTAATGGGTGCAGGTAAGTTTTTTTTTATGTTCCTGTCGTTTTCAATACAGTTCAATATAGTATTGCCACTGTCTGCCCATCCTTCCATCTGTACTTCCCGTTTGTACATATGAAAAATGTTTTCCATACTATATCTTTTGAAAAGATCAGGGTATTGGAGTCATATTTATATAAAGTCCCCTAATTGTTATGGGAGTTATGGCACTTTTTCAACTTCATTTTTTGCAATTTAAGGTTGTTTCCACATGAGGATTGCCCCTGGCTGGGGGCATCTGTGTAGTAATGACACATTTCTTGTTTTATCTTTTTTTTTATTGGAAAAGTATTGATATTTTTCTTATTTCTTCACAAAATCATATGTTGTGAGTACCTCATTGAGGAGCTTCTGATGAGTACCCACAATATATCATTTTAAGGAAAAAAAAAGTAATACATTATTCCCTAGAATTTTCAGTTTGGATATCATGGTTAGATTATTTTTTGTCACTTTTTCCATTGTGAACTTAGACAGTGGGTACCTCTTGTGAGCGCAGCTACTCTTACAGTTTTGTACCTATTGTTTTGAAACTTTGCATGTGTTTTCTTCATGGTATGATTTCTTCGTGGTATGAGGATGTGCATGTGGTTTGGGTTTAATTGTTAGAACATTTTTTTGTCACTTTTTCCACGTTGTGAACTTAGTCATTTTTTCCCCCTCTATATATAGACAGTGGGTATCTATTGTGAGTGGAACTCCTCTTACAGTTTTGTACCAATCGTTTTGAAACTTTACATATGTTTTTTTCATGGTATGAGGATATGCATGTGGTTTGGATAGAATTGTTAGATCATTTTTTATTACGTTTTTAACATTGTGAACTTAGTCATTTTTCACCCTTTATGTATAAACAGTTGCTACCTCTTGTGAGCGCAACTCCTCTTACAGTTTTGTACCTATTATTATGAAACTTTGCATGCATTTTCTTCATGGTATGAGGATATGCATGTGGTTTGGATATAATTGTTAGACCATTTTATTTTTTTTCCACATTGTGGACTTAGTCATTTTTCACCCTCAATATACAGACAGTGGGTACCTCGTGAGCACAGCTCGTACAATTTTATACCAATCTTTTTGAAATGTTGCACGTTTTCTCCATAGTCTGAAGATGTGATTCGACATTTACTTCACTGAAGTTCAATCTAGCAAATACAGTGTTTACTTTGATCCCAGCAAATGTTAGAAAGAGGTTGTGGTGTACAACAATTTTAGAAGATACAACAAATTCTGTTTTACCTTTTTTCTTCCAAAGGGTGCAGCAAAACAGAAGAAGAAAGGTGACTTTGTGGGTCCCCAGTGTTACTATGCAGATGCGGATGTCAAAGTAACAGATGGACAGTTTGCCGTATCAACTTCACATTTGATGATTGCTGGATTTTCTCTCCTGGATCAGACATATAAGGAAAAAACCCTGTCAGAGGCCCAGAAACAGAAGGAGCAGGAGGAAAAGCAGAAGCTTGCAGATAACGCAACACAGTTAAATGTCTCAGTTACACGGAAACAGATGACAATTGTAGGCTGGTCACCAAATCTTCTACAGAATTCAAGTGGTCAGGTATGATATAAGAGGGGAACCTTACAAATTTAAATAGAAAAAAATTCTGAAATTTTCACATTATTGTCTTGGAATATAAGTTATTAGCTCACCTGAACCATTGGCTCACTGGTGAGCTTATAGTATGAGTAGGCTTCGTTGTCATCGTCTGTCAACATTTTCAAACATTCTTCTCTAAAACCACTGGGCCAATTGAAGTCAAATTTCATGTGGACCCTTCCTTGGATGGGGCAACAAAAGATTGTTCAAAGGTCCAGGTCACTTGACCAGTATGGCGGCCATGACCATATATGGTAAAAACCCTTCAAAAATCTTTTTCTCTGGATCCCGTGAGCTGATTGCCTTGAAACTTGCTATGTAGCATTTGGGACCTGGTTCCATTATAGTTTGTTTAAATGATGACTCTGGGTTGACCTTGACCCATTTTACCCCAAGATCAGATTTGTCACTTATGCTTTTGTATTGGAAAAAGTGGAAATGGTTAATTTTTTTTAAAAACTGTTGTTCCCTGTGACCTTAAAGTTGGTACATGCAGTCAGCTAAATGAAGCTGCATGGGTACCACAGGTCAAGGTCACTCACTGACCTTGGTCCAAGGTTACTCAGATATCAAAATTAAAACATTTAATACATTTAAACAGACAATCTGGTTTGATTTTTGCCTGTAGTTTATGCATTTTTGATGTTATTTCTAGCGTTGGTGGCAGCCATTTTTTCAATTCTGCCATGACTATTGGTTTAATGCTCATGCTGTAACTATTGGTTCAATGTTAATTTATAAATTCAGGGGTCACCTCACTGAGGGGTAGATCAAATGTACACTGCTAGTACATCACTATCAGAAAGTATTACTGTTGGAAGTTTTCTTTCTTTTCTCAATCTGATTGATTGAATGATTATCTAAAAATATGATTGACTGATTGTCTAATGGAAAGTTATTTATTCTGGATGAAGGTCAGTCCTGTTTAAAATAGAATAGGACTGCTGCTAAAGAGATCATCCAGCTCATCAATTTGAAGCAGTGTTCAAAAGAACTAATTCAAAATGATTTTCAGATTTTACATCTATTCTCAATATCTAGTTATGATTATTATTCCCTATATCTCCACAGTATTGTCAACACTTAGACAGGCAGCTCACACCCCAACCACCACAAAAAAAAAAAAAAAAAAAAGAAAAACAATGGCAGCCCCCTGCCCCTGGATACCCTGCCCAATCTGTTGATTTCTTATGTTCATCTGTGTGCCATTTCTTATTGACAACCCTGTGTTAACCTGGAATGTACATCTGATCAGATGTTACAGGAACAGATTACATGGAGCAAAATACCCACATCTGAGAGCAACAGGTACATTTTCTATAAAATTTTGATCGTTGATTGTACTGTCCCCAGATTTTTTCAAATGTCCCCAACTTTTTGGAGGGTAGGGGCCCCTGGACCCCAAAACTGAAATTCCTGGCTTGAACACTGAGGTCAAATTTGGTCACGTCAGCTTTTGTGAAGCAAAAAGGCCAAACAATGGGTTTTTAAGCACACCTGAGCTTTTGGCTCACTGGTAAGCTTATAGTATGATAGGCTCTGTTATCGTCTTCTGTAGTCTGTTATCTGTCAACGTTTTCAAACTCTGAAACCTCTGGACCCATTGAAGTCAAATGTCATGTGGAGCCTCCCTGGGATGGACTGGAGGTAAAAATCTAGGAGACCTTACAAAAAAATTTCGTATATGTATATCTTTACAGCCACAAATCACTAAGCATATTAACGATCCATGGGACATTCTATCATGACCTTTAAATCTATTTCGGTATACACTCAGTATACAGGTGAGCGGTTTAGGACCATTGGTCCTCTGGTTAAAAATAAGTGATGAACAGCAAAAAAAAAAAAAAATTCTCTAGTAAAAATTTTCCAAAAATACACAGTGTACTGCACACTATAGAAATTGTATAGGTCAGACCCATTTTGGACTGTAAAATAAATTGTGTGGTAAACATTTGACAACAAAGCACAGAAACAGAAAAGACAAATAGTCCGTGATAAGATACGAGGGCGAGTCAATAAAAAACCAGCCTAACTTATTTCTGGGTGAGATCGATCTCATCTTTTTCAATGTAATTGCCCTCTAGAATGATGCACTTGGACCAACGGTGTTCCAGTGCCATCAGCCCAGAACTGAAGAAGCCAGGGTCCTTGTCTCTGACCCACTCCTCAACTGCTGCTACGACTTCTTTGTTGGACCGGAAATGACATCCACGGATATCCTTTTTCTAGTTTGGGAATAGGAAATAGTCACTAGGAGCTAAGTCCGGAGAATAGGTGGGTTGCGGCATTAGCTCGTACCCATTCCGCTCAACAGCATCCTTTGCAATTTTGCAAGTGTGGACTCTCGCATTGTCCTGTTGGAGCAGAATCCCTTTGGAGAGTTTACCTCGGCATTTTTCACGGATCACAATTCTCAGTTAGTCGAGCAAATTTGCGTAATACGCACCTGTTATTATACTTTTCTTTGTAGAAAGTCCAACATAATAACGCCTTGTGCATCCCAAAATACAGTTGCCATCACCTTGCCAGCAGAGGGTTGCGTTTTGAACTTCTTTGGCCTTGGAGACCCCGGCCCTACACTCTGGTGAGCTTTATTCTCTGGCTCATAATAATGGACCCAGGTCTCATCTACAGTCACCAGACGTGAAAAGAAATCATCTTCCTTTGACCTAAACCGCTTCAACAATGCGCTGTATACTGATGCTCTGGTTGCCATTTGCTCGTCGCTAAGGGATTTTGGGACCCAACGGGCTCTTAGCTTGTGCATACCCAAGCGATCATGTAAACTGGTAAGCCAGGTGTGGCCTGAACTTAGTCAAATAATGTTTAGCTCAGTTCGGTCCAGTTCTGCTGGTTTCATATTTGTTCATGGAAGATGGTTAACCTCCTGTTGAACTGGTGTAAAGTCAGTGGAGGGGATAGGATAATGTGTGTGTGTTTTTTTTTTTTTTTTTTTTTTTTTTCCTACTTAGTTATTGCGTGTACATGGGGCTGCACCCTGGTGGGCATGGGGTTGGCTGCGTTTAGACGTGGTGTTCATTCCATGTCTGGACGTAGTTGACACCTGGTGCGCTGGGTGTAGCCTTTGGTCTTGGCACTACTGTATGTATGTACCTGCACACATGCATATGTGTGTATGTATGTATTTATGTGTGTGGACAGAATGTAACGCGAACAATGTTTGTTTGTAAACTTTGTTACTTGCTTTGTTCATTATGTAGTTTCTTCCTTCTCTTACGCCTCCTGTGTGTGGCCTGAGAAGTAGTTAGATTAATAAAGTTTTGTTCTGTTCTGTTCTGTTCTGTTGAAACACTACCATGTGAAATGTGTAATGCATTCGCTATTTCTTCCACCTTAATTTGCCTATCAGAGTACACCAGATCCTGTACTTTGTTACACATTTCTTCTTCAGTGGCATCTGATGGGCGTCCAGACCTGGTTTCATCTTCTAAAGACGTTCTACTGCGTTTGAATTCCCCAACCCAGAACTTGTGCATAAGACCCATAAAGATTGGTCAACTGGCAATGTATTTCCAGACCTGTTTTTCCTTTCAAATACAAGTACCGAATTACAGCACGGTACTCAACTTTTGACAAAAAGCTAACTTTTGCATCACTAGCCATGTTTGACATTTAATATCTTATGAGTGAATGACACGATAAGGGTGCAGTTTTGCCCTCAGGCCTAAAACATGTATTGAAACAAGACATGAAAATCTTGGGTGTCTCGGTCAATTGGAAATGAGATAAGCTGGTTACTTATAGATTTGCCTTCGTAATGTCAATCAGAAATAAATTTTTGCATTTAGAATAAAACGCCAAGTGAAAAACATCTTTCCAACAGATGTTGAAAGCACAGTGGGCATTTCTTATGCATAGTTACATTGTTCATGCTTGTTTTGTTTTATTTGTTTTTTCTCTAGGATATATTGTAACAATTTATACGAACATAGCTCCAGATATGGTGCTTTTTTTTCAACTGAAATGTATTAGTATTTTACTTACTTCTCTACAAAAACATATGTTGTGGGTAATCATTAGAAGTGCCTCATGGAGCCACTTCTAACAAGTACCCAGAACAGATGTTCTCCACAAAAACATGTGTGGGTACTCAACAACCAAAATGTATTTGTATTTTACTTATTTCTTCACAAAAACTTATGTTGTGGGTACTCATTTGAAGTGCCTCACTTCTAATGAGTACCTACAACATGTTTTTATGGAGAAAATATGTTGTGGTACTCATTACTCAATGAGTGCTTCTAATGAATACCCACAACATATGGTTTCATGGAGAAATAATAAAATTATATATTCTGGTTATATAGAAAGGAGATCTATCTCATTGGAATACAATGGGGGATATTAAGATCCATGAGGGTGGTGGCTATGGGACAGAGACAGGTTTTGTGACGTCCCACAATTGGTGTTCAAAGTACCAGGAGGTGAATCTGTTGGACTATTTCTTAGAAGAATACCTGGATACTGCACCAGAGATACAGGTACAGTCAAACCTTTATTATACACCCCCCCTCAGGAACTATTCTAGGGCTGTTCAAGAATTAACCATATAGGTGTGTGTAGGGGGTGGGGGGGGGGTGGCTACAACAAATTTGTTTTTTGATACATGGCAAGGGGTTAGTCCTTTGTAACTCACCTCTGGATGAGCTATTGTGATTACTTGCCGTCCATCGTCCATCTATCCATACCTTTAAACGACTTCTCCTCTGAAACCCCTGGGCCAATTTTCTTCAAACTTCGTGTGGAGCCTTCTGTTAAAGTGGGATTGATAATTTATACAAATGGTCACGGTCTTTTAATCAAGATGGCCACCATACCCATATATGGTAAAAACACTTGAAAATTTCTTCTCCAGAACCAAGAAAGCTTCAAAATCTTGGTATATAGCATCATGGACTCAAGGTCTACCAAGTTTGTTCAAATGATGACCGTAGGTTGACCTTAGACCGTAGGTTGACCTTAGACAACGTCAAATTTGCATCCACATACATTTGTATTGGGAATGTTGGAAAGTCATTTTCTCAAAATGTATTAAGACTAATGGCTGAAACTTACCCTTGTCCTGCTGAATAAATTAAGATGCTACACCCATTTTTAATTTTCAGCCAATCAGATTACTTAATCCAGATTGTTGATATAAATTCTCAAACTTAATAACAAACAGTGTAGATCCAAGTCAGTTGGCCTCTTTAGAAGCCAACTGATCTGAATCTACACTGTTTGCAAAGGCAGGACATATCCGGGTTCAGCAGGACTAGGGTTAATGTAGTAAAACATTTTAGTTATACCGGTAATCAAAATTTTGTCGCCTTGGGGTTATCTGCCTTTGCCTCTGGGCTATATACATCTATAAAATTGTGTAATTTTTAAATGTCATCTTCTCTGAAACCACTTGAGCAATTTTCACCATATTTCACATGGAGCCTTCAGACAAAAGGGTATTGCCAATTTGTTCAAATGGTTCCGTCCCATTGAACAAGATGGCCACCATTCCCATATATAATGAAAAGACTTCTCCAGAACCAAGAAAGCTTTGGGGCTGAATCTTGGTATATAGCATCGAGGACTCAAGGTCTACCAAGTTTGTTCAAATGATGACCGTTAGTTGACATTTGACCTTTTTACGACAAGGTCAAATTTGCACCCCCATGCATTTGTATGAGGAAAATGTTGAAAAGTCTTTTTCTCAAAATGTATTAAAGACTAATGGCTGACACTTACAATGTGTGATAAAGTAGTAAAACATTTTTCAAAATTTTGTCTTCTGAGGGTTATCTGCCCTTGCCCCTGGGCTATATATATGCATGCAATTGTGTATATAGTCGCCTCTTTGTCTGTCCATCTGACCGTCCATCCGCTTGTCCGTCCGTCTATCCATATGTGCATCACACACTTCTCCGGAGGATATCTCTAAAAGTATTGAAGATAATTTATTGAAACTTGATACACTGATAGAGGACCATGAGGGGAATTGCAGAATGCAAGAATCATAACCCAGTCTCCAATATTTATGGAGTTACTTCCTTTCTTAATGTTTGCAGAAAAAAGATTGTCCGGAGTATATCTCTGAAAGTATACAAGGGAATTAAATGAAAGTTGATACATTGATAGACAGCCTTCAAAGAAAATGCAGAGGGCAAAAACTGTAACTCACAAGTAATTTCAGAAGTATTTCCCTTTCTAATTTTTGCAATAGTAAGCTTGTCCAGAGCATATCTCTATAAGTATTGAAGATAAATATATGAAAGTTGATACAGTAATAGGGTCTATGAAGTGAATTGCAGAATGCAAGAACCATAACCCTGTCTACAGTATTTATGGAGTTACTTCCCTTCTTAATTTTTGCAAGAAAAAGCTTGTCTGGAGCATATCTCTGAAAGTATAGAAGGGAATTAAATGAAACTTGATACATTGATAGTGCAGAGTGCAAGAACCGTAACTCTATCAGAAGTAATTATAAAGTTATTTTCCTTTCTAATGTTTGCAATAGTAAGCTTGTCTTGAGCATATCTCTAAAAGTATTGAAGATAAATAAATGAAACTTAATACAGTGATAGAGGGCTATGAAGCAAATTGCAGAATGCAAGAACCATAACCCTGTCACCAGTATTTACGGAGTTACTTTCCTTCTTAATGTTTGCAATAAAAAGCTTGTCCAGAACATATCTCTGAAAGTATAGAAGGGAATTAAATCATACCTTGATAGATGGCCATAAGAGAAAGCGCAGAGTGCAAAAATCATAATTCTATCACAAGTAATTATAGAGTTGGTTCCCTTTCTAATTTTTGCAATAGTAAGCTTGTCCTGAGCATATCTCTAAAAGTTTTGAAGATAAATAAATGAAACTTGATACAGTGATAGAGGGCCATGAAGGGAATTGTGGAATGCAAGAACCATAACCCTGTCAGCAGTATTTATGGAGTTACTTTCCTTCTTATTTTTGCCATAAAAAGCTTGTCCGGAGCATATCTCTGAAAGTATAGAAGGGTTTTAAATGAAACCTGATACATTGATAGATGGCCATCAGAGGAAGTGCAGAGTGCAGGCAAAGGTGCCTGAGCATCAGTCTGTCCGGCCATTTGTCCATCTAGAGTTATCTCCCTAACTTATACTCTGGATGCACGCCTTATTTTTTTCATGACTTTTACATTCTTTGTTGAAAAACACTCACTAGGGAACACAAAACTGAGTTTCTTAGTCTTATGGTTTAAGAGTTACTGGCCTTGCAGGGAAAGGGCCTTACCCTGTCAGCAGTATTTACGGAGTTACTTCCCTTCTTATTTTTGCAATAAAAAAGCTTGTCCGGAGCATATCCCTGAAACTATAGAAGGGAATTAAATGAAACTTGATACATTGATAGACAGCCATCAGAGGAAGTGCAGAGTGCAAGACCCGTAACTCTGTCACAAGTAATTTTAGAGTTATTTCCCTGTCTAATTTTTGCAGTAGTAAGCTTGTCTGGCGTAGTATATCTCTTAAGGTATTTTACTCTTTCACTAACATAATCCTCCCACTACTGTGCATCTTCGGGGAACATTCTTCGGTTTCACAGATGCTCTTGTTTAATGTCTTCTTCTCTGAAACTGCTTGAGCAATTTTCACCAGATTTCACATGGGGCCTTCTGTCGAAACGGTATTGCCAATTTGTTAAATGGTTTGCGCCATTGAACAAGATGGCTGCCATGTCCATATATGGTAAAAAGAACCAAGAAAGCTTTGGGACTGAATCTTGGTATATAGCATTTCTGTCTCAAGCGCTACCAAGTTTATTCAAATGATGATCGTAGGTGATCCTTGACCTTTTTACAACAAGGTCAAATTTGCGCCTCTATAGATTTGTATGAGGGAAAAGTTGAAAAATCATTTTTTTTTTTCAATATATATTTAAGACTAATGGATGAAACTTACAATGTATGATTAAAGTAGTAAAACATTTTAGTTAGGATTAAAATTTTGCCCCTCCCCCCCGTCCCCTCCCCAGGAGTTATCTGCCTATACACAGATATAAAATTATTAAATCTTTAAAGGTCTTCTTCTCTGAAACGGCTTGACCAAGTTTCACCAGATTTCACATGGGGCCTTCTGTCGAAGGGATGTTGACAATTTTTTCAAATGGTTCTGCACCATTGAAAAAGATGGCTGCCATGCCAATATATGGTAAAAACACTTAAAAATCTTCTTCTCCAGTACTAAGAAAACTTTGAGGCTGAATCTTGGTATATAACATCAGGGACTCAAGGTCTACCAATTTTGTTAAAATGATGAGACTAGGATGACCTTTGACCTTTTTATGGTATGGTCAAATTTGTGTCCCAGTTGAAGTGGCAAGACTGGAAGAATGTTGCATGGCATTTGCAAATATGCAATAGCTTGTTTTAGTTTTTATCAGGTGAGTGAATTGTGGTCCATGGGCCTTTTGGTTTTTTTTTTGTGGGTGCTGGAGGGTGAAAAATTATTTGCTTTCTGCGTGGCCAGTTGTTTGAAAAAGGGACCAAAAACAATTGTGTGTGTGTGTGTGTGGTGGGGCGGGGGGGGGGGGGGGGGGGGGGGGTGGGGGGGGGGGGTGTCATTTTGAGACGAAAAATGCAATAAAACCAAAAGAAAGTCCTTAGAGTGTTGTTTAATTTTGTTACTCCTGTGCACCTTTGATGAATGCTAGCCATTTATTTTAACAATCAGAGATACCAGTCTTACATAGATTGGTCTCCCCTCGTTGATTATGTACTCTTCAACGAGTAAAACATATTCAGCTAGTTAACAGGTAATCCTACTCATTTCATAAGGCATGCGTAAAAAGTGTGTTTGTTTTCTTCCCATGCTGATTCTAACTACATCACTGTGTGGTCTTTTTTAGCTCATCTGGAGCTGTGCTCCAGGTCTGCTTATGCCATGGCCTGTTGTCTGTCTTCCGTCATTAGTCGGTTGGTCTGTCTGTTGTTAGCTTTTCACGTTTTTGACATCTCCTCCAGAACCATAAAGTGGATTGAGCTGAAACTTAGTGGGAGGCATTGTGGCAACATGGAGATTCAAAATTGCTAAAATTGTTCCATTCTGATATCCAAGATGGCCACCATGCCATCTTTAAATTCTTCAAATGACATCTCCTCCCAAACTGTAAGTAGGATTGAGACAAAACTTGATGGGAGGCATCACAGTGACACAGAGATTCAGAATTGCTAAAATTGTTCTGTTCTAATATCCAAGATGGCCTCGACGGCTGCCATCTTGAAATTCTTCAAGCAACATCTCCTCCCAAACCATAAGTCAGATTGAGCCCAAACTTGATGGGAGGTATCTGAGCAATATAGAGATTCAGAATTGCTGAAATTGTTCCGTTTTGATATCCAAGATGGCCGCCATAGCAGCCATTTTGAAATTCTTCAAACAACATCTTCTCACAAACTGTAAGTCGGATTGAGCCAAAACTTGATGGGAAGCATCACAGTGACACAGAGATTCAGAATTGCTAAAATCGTTCCTTCCAATATCCAAGATGGCTGCCACGGGGGCCATCTTGGAATTCTTCAAACAACATCTCCTCCCAAACCATAAGTCAGATTGAGCCAAAACAATGGGAGGCATTGGAGCATTATAGAGATTCAGAATTGCTAAAATCGTTCCTTTCCAATATCCTGGTGGCCATCTTGAAATTTTTCATATGACATCTCTTCGGATTGAGCAAAAACTTGATGGGAGCGACTTAGAAATTCAGAATCATTAAAATTGTTCATTTCCAATATCCAAGATGACAGCCATGGTGGCCATCTTGAAATTCTTCAAACAACATCTTTTCCCAAACAGTAAGTTGAATTGAGCCGAAACTTGATTGGAAGCATCGAGATTCGCAGAAATTCAGAATTGCTTAAATCGTTCCATTTGGCTATCCAAGATGGCTGCCATCTTGAAAATCTTGAAACTACATCTGCTTCCGAACCCTAAGTCAAATTAAGCCCAAACTTGGTGGGAGGCATTGAGGCCACATGGAGTTTTAGAATTGCTAAAATCATTCTGTTCCGATATCCAACATGGCCACCATGTCAGCCATCTTGAAAGTCTTTAAACAGCATCTCCTCCCAAACTGTAAATTGGATTGAGCTGAACTTGATGGGAGGCATCGGGGCAACATAGAGATTCCTAATTGCTAAAATAGTTTCGTTCTGATATCCAAGATGGCCCCCATGGTTGCCATCTTGTAAATCTTCAAACCATGTCTGCTCCCGAACATTAAGTCGAATTGAGTCCATCCTTGGTGGGAGGCATTGGGGTAACATGGTGATTTAGAATTGCTAAATTGGTTCCATTCCAATAACCAAGATTGCCACCATGGTAGCCAGCTTGAAACGGCATCTGCTCTGGAGTGGTAAGTCGGATTATTGTCGCACCTGCTTTAGCATTGGCGGCTTAGGCGTGCAAGTTTCCCTCCATTTGTCCGTCCGTCCGTTCATCTATCCGTCAACATTTACCCTGGGTGTCTTATGAGCGCAACTCCTCCTACAGTTTTGTACCGATCATTTTGAAATTTTGCAAATGTTTTCTACATGGTATGAAAATGTGTATGTGGTTTGGATATAATTGTTAAATTATTTTTTGTCACTTTTTCAGCATTGTGAACTTTAGTCATTTTTTCAACTCAAAATATAGACAGTGGGTACCTCTTGTGAGCGCAACTCCTCTTACAGTTTTATACTGATTGTTTTGAAACTTTGCATGTGTTTTCTTCATGGTATGAGGATGTGCATGTGGTTTGGGTATAATTGTTAGAACATTTTTTGTCACTTTTCTCACATTGTGAACTTAGTCATTTTTCACCCTCAGTATATAGACAGTAGGTACCTCTTGTGAGCACAACTCCTCTTACAGTTTTGTACCGATCGTTTTGAAACTTTGAATATCTTTTCTTCATGGTATGAGGATTTGTATGTGGTTTGGGTATAATTGTTAGAACATTTTTTGTCACTTTTTCCACATTGTGGACTTAGTCATTTTTCACCCTCTGTATACAGACAGTGGGTACCTCTTGGTGTGCGCAACTCCTTTTACAGTTTTGTACCAATCATTTTGAAACTTTGTATATGTTTTCTTCATGGTATGGGGATGTGCATATGGTTTGGATATAATTGTTAGATTATTTTTTGTGACTTTTTTTACATTGTGAACTTAGTTATTTTTCACCCTTTTCATGTAAACGGTACCACTTGTGAGCGCAACTCCGCTTACAGTTTTGTTTTTTCCACATTGTGAACTTAGTCATTTTTCACCCTCTGTATACAGACAGTGGGTACCTCTTGGTGTGCGCAACTCCTTTTACAGTTTTGTACCGATCGTTTTGAAACTTTGTATATGTTTTCTTCATGGTATGGGGATGTGCATATGGTTTGGATATAATTGTTAGATTATTTTTTGTGACTTTTTTTACATTGTGAACTTAGTTATTTTTCACCCTTTTCATGTAAACGGTACCACTTGTGAGCGCAACTCCGCTTACAGTTTTGTACGGATTATTATGAAACTTTGCATGCATTTTCTTCATGGTATGAGGCTGTGCATGTGGTTTGGATGTAATTGTTAAATTATTATTTTTTTACTTTTTTCCACATTGTGAACTTAGTCATTTTTCACCCTCAATATATAGACAGTGGCTACCTCGTGAGCACAACTCCTTATACAATTTTATACTAATCTTTTTGCAACTTTGCACATGTTTTCTCCATAGTCTGAAAATGTGCATGTGTGTTTTTCATATAATCCTTATGGTATTTTTTGTCACTTTTTTGTACTTTTTGAGCTTTGTCATTTTCTGACCTCAGATGTATAGACAGTGGTTACCTTGTGATTGCAACTTTTCATACAATTTTAAACCAGTCTTTTTGAAACTTTGCACATGTTTTCTCCTGTGTCTACAGAAGTGCACGTGGTTTGGATATGATTTTTAAATTTATTTTTGTCACTTTTTCCAGTTTAACTTTGTCATTTGCTGAACCTCAGATTGTATGAAAGTGTACAGACTTTGGGTACTTTTTGAGCCCAATGTCTCATGCATCATATGAGAAAATTCATATGCTTTCAATGAAATTCCTATATTCATATAGTCCTTGTCTTTAATTTTTGTCACTTTTCCAACTAAGCACTGCTAAGAATGATATAAATTTATTTAATAACCACGTCCTGTGACTTTTGCCCCAGCAGGTGCAACGCCGCCTTCCGCGGAATTCTGGTGCTGAAACTTGGTGTGGGAGGCATTGGGGAGACATGGAGATTCAGAACTGCAAAATTTGTTCCACTCACAAACTGAATAAAGCCCTTCAGCTTGTGAATGATTTGCTGGAGTTTTACACATCAATAAAATCCACAAAAATACAATTCATTCCCTATAATTCCAACTTTGTCATCAAAATGTTATAAATGTTGCCAAAAATGTCAGTCTTTTGAGACAACGAAAGGAAATAGATCCGAAAGATTCTTCCTCACGAATGTATCGAAGTGTAAAATTGTTCCTTCAACCAATCAAATTGCATGAAATGTTTATAAAGATGAGGAATTGGAATTATTTAAGAAATGAATTTTATTTTTTTCAAAGTTCATTGAGGTATGACTGCAGTGGGATGGTGCAAAGTGAATGAACCCTGAAGGGGTTCATTCACTTTGCACGCGACCCACTCCGGTCATATCTCAATAAATTTCAGAAAAAATCAAGTTCATTACTCATATAAACATTATTTTTCTCACATACCTTGGAGAGAACTTCACATTACAGGCTGCATTAAGGGCATGTGGATTATATTTGGATAGCTGAAGAGTGGCGACGTCATCACAACAGTAGCAGCGTCCAATCAAATCTCCAAAAGCGTCAGTTGTTTTGACGTCAGGTCACTTCGCGTGATCCATTGTGTTCATGGAGGAATGAACTACACTAGGTTCTATAGATTTCTCTAAGAGTCTTAAATCGAAAACGTAAATATTGGAAAATATTCATGCAGAATTAGTTTGATATTGTTGTAAAATGTTGTTATTTTAATAGAAGTTTTCTCTTCTCCAGGTGTTTGAGTGGTACAGAGAAGGTGTGTGTGGTGGAGGTTATTATGAACTGGATGTGAGACTACTTACTGAAGATAGACAGGTATGAGCTGTAAAATCAGGGAATGTACCTTGTGACTTGTGCACCCAGAAAAGACTCAAATCAGTCTGCACAGTTGTGCAGACTGATTTGAGTCCTTGCTGGGGGTATTACTGTTTAGAGTGTTGTCTGTATGAAGAAACTTTGCATCCTTGGCTATCCAAAATGTGCCCATTGAAGATTCTGATCAGACTGCACATAAGCACAGGCTGATCTGAATCTTTGCTGGGCACACATGTTGAAAGGTAGGTTTTCTGATGTAGTGGCTTGCATATTTCATAGCTGCTGAAAAGGGGACAAGACAAAATATTTAGATGTAAACGTCTAAGTACCGGCACAAGTTTTGTTCATGTTTACTTCGAGATATGAGATAAGGGTATACTAAAGTTTAATAAATTTTCAATGTAGCAGTTAAAAAAGAACAACAATGTGATCGTTTAACGTATGCTTTATGAAATTTCTTGATTGAAATGAAAATAAAATAGACATTAATCAGTTTATAACACAGTTTGTTATAAGATTTTTTTATATTTGCTGGGATCGTCACACGCCGACTATCCCGGCAAGTATAAAAAATCCTTTGTGAGCTAATCAAATACTCTACCATATATAAAAATCCAAAGCTATATTAAGAGACCGGCACGATTCCTGGGCCGGTGGAATCGCGCCAGTCAATAAATGTGGTGATACTGTATTTACCCTAAATATTCAGACACATTCACTACTTACCATGGAACCTTCTGCTGTGTTTTATCATGGTATTTTTTGTTTTACTCTGATGTTTCATTGATGAGGGGTCAGGCTTCATTGTGCAGATGGTGGAATGTTATCTGACTGCAGATGCAGGGGTCTCAAGTTAGAATCCCAGCTTGGCCACATTAATTTTGTGGAAATTGATCATGAAATAATTTCTGTGGACATTCTCCTCTTCTGCTAAATCAAGAAGGGCAGTTGTCAGTTACTGGCGAAAGTATGTGCACAAGTACTGGTTAACCACTTAGAGGACTAAGCCTGCCCAGAAAATGTGTGAGTAGGTTAACTGACTGGCTAGACTTGACCTTAATAGTGTTGAATGGGCCATAATACTTCAACTCAACTCACTGATGTGATAAAGAATGCCTAAGTGGACTGAACACATATTTGTTATTTAGAGCTGTATCAGAATTTAGGATGAGGTGTATCAGAATTTAGGATGAAGTTTTGTATGTGTAAAACTAGTCTGCACCCTTCCACCTCCACCATACTGCTCACCCTTCTTCCCTGTAGTTCTTTGCTGACTATTCTATTGTAGTTTGAAATGAAACTATATTGGTAGCATACAGTGATAAATCCAGAATGCATGAGCAATGATTAATTACAAAATTATCTCTTCTTTGTCTGGAGCATATCTCAGAAAGTATTGAAGATAATTAAACTAAGCATAGAGTATTGATATAAGGATTTGAAGGAAGTATTTTCAAGGAATATTATAGTGTCTTGAAAAGTTACAAATCTCAGGGCTGTAGGAATACCATGCTTGACTTGTCCAATTTGTCCCATTTCCCTAAGGAAAGTAAATAATTTCAGTATACTAGCCCTGGGACAGGGACTTCATAGCTCTATCTAAGAAGTGTATCCAGATTATGAGATATATATCTCTTATTGTTTGATTTTTGTAATCATCCAAAAAATTTCGGTCGAATTATAGCCCTTTATTTACTCGATTAATAAAATTTAGACAAAGTAGTAAGAGGTTGCCTTTAGGGATAGGAGTGATTATAAGGACCAGGGTTTTTTTTCCTTTTTCATATCAAATGGTTGGCGCTTTAAGCAGGCGACACATCCGATTCTCGGAATTCTAGTTTCTTGAAGAAAACCTGTTGTATGTACTTTAGAAGCGCCTCACTGTGGAGCTTCTAATCAGTACCCACAACATATTTTTTCTTCGAGAAATAACAAAAACCTTGATTTTTAAGCAAGTAGATCTTGGTTGAACAAGTTGATTTTGACCATTTACTTGTCCATGGACAAGTAATAAAATTGGATAATTCTACAACCCTGCAAATTACTTTCATTTTTACTTTTTCCAGTATGAATAATCTAGGGTATGCTTATCGGGAGCATATCTCAGTAACTAGTGATTGAAATCCAAAGGAACTTACAAAATTGATAGAGAGCAATGCAAAAAAGCACAGTCATGCCACTTCAGGATTTTAAGGTCATAGTCTTAATTTTAACTGCACAATACATTAACCTATAGATAATGCGCTATTCTATTCTGTATTCACACCTTCCACAGAAAAAATGATCATTCAGTCGTCTTAAACAGTCTTAATCCAGAAGGCCCTTTAAGCAGTCACCTGTGTGACGTCACTCTTCCCGCTCTTTAATTACGTGTTAGTTTCTTTTCTGTGGAACACTAAAATTCTTTCTTTTGCTCCGGTCTGTTTTCTTAGTTCCTGTTTTCTTTTGTTCCTTTTTCATTCCTTTCATGGAAAATCTTATTACTGTCATTAAATCGATTTTCAATAGTTTGTTATTTTTGATTGTCGTTTTGTGTCATGCATTTTTGCGACTCTTGTATATCCCATCAGTAAGAACTGTCATATAACCCAAGGTTGACAAGTTCTACTAATCAGCTTCTTCACCATAGAACTCTTCTGTCAGATACCAAAAGTAGTATCTGACAGAAGAGTTCTATGGTGAAGAAGCTGATTAGTAGAACTTGTCAACCTTGGGTTAAACGGTAGATTTCCTATTAGTTCGAACACACGAATAATTCGAACACCCCTTACTGTTTTGAAATCACCTCCCGAAAAATGCTCTTTTAGTCCGAACAGTCACGTATTTTTGTCAAACTCATTTTTAAATAGTTCGAATACGTGAAGTACGATTCACAAACTGTATATGTATAGTTCGTTCATGAACATTACGTACCTCGAATTTCCGTGTGCAATCCGATGAAAAAAAAATGCTACACATGAATTGTTACACAAAAAAAATAAACTTAATTTAACAAAGAAAGCAGTCACCAACAAAAGTACCTCGCCGCTTATGTGACTGATCAAAATAGTGACCGAAGCACTCGGGTCAACGCATTCTCGCAGGCAGTTGAAAATTTATGTAATTTGTAAAGCTGATTCTGAAGAGCCTAAAAACAAATCAGAATTCGTTTTTTTTAAAGCGCAGACTCATCTGGGTCTCTGTATTTTGCAATGGTTATAAGGTACAATTTTCCTCGTTGCTATTCTGCAGGTGGTCATTAAATACTGAAACCTAAAAAGGTATCTTACCAATTGTAAAAAAAAAAAGCCAAAAATAGGGCAGGGTGTCACATCGGCTTATTCCGATCAGGACCTACTCTGTTAGCTTGACAGAGTTTGCAGGGCCTAGAAACAGAGCGTCGTTTCAAACAGTCAATGCGCAGGCTGGTCCAGGTCATTGTATCTTGCCCAAAAAGTAAGTTACTATTTTGCGGATCATGAGTCTACCTCTGCATGAATCCCATGCAGCGTCCTACTGACAGGCTTACAGTATTTCTGTTCCGACAAGTCAAAAAAGTACCTTATCGCAAATATGAAAAAGGAAGATCCAGATTAATGTGCTCATATGCGCAGTCCAATAAGTCTATTTTATTTATTGTGCATACTTACAAGGCCTGACATTCTTTATGTATAATATTAGCGGTTTTATTATTCTGAGTAGCCTGCGCAGCCAATCTGGTTGCGATTAATTTGTATGAACAAAATAAGGTCTGTTTATCACAGTTCAAATTTCTAGTAACATCAAAGGGATTATAAAAGTGGCCGATTCCTTTGATTGCAATAGGTTTGTTCACCCATCAATCATGTGGCTAGTTGGTGAATGTGTCATTGAAATGTATATGATTAACCTTTACAGCTCTGTGGGCTAATTCAGCAGACGACAAATTGATCACATTTTTCCAAGAAAACTGAATTTGACGTTTCATGCAAAATGTCTTCATTGGAGATAACTTGCATGAAATGTCAAACCTGTTTTTGGGACATATATGCATCAGAAAAAATATTTCTGAAGTAATTTTGCCCAGAGTGCTAAGAGTTCAGTCTTTTTTCTTTTTTTTTTTTTTTTTACATCTAATTTCCTTACCCGTTTTACCTAATGGACCAATCCGAAAAGTCTGTGCAATTATTTCCCGTGTTCATTGTAAGGAAAAAACGAATTGGTTTTAGTGTTCCTCGGGGATGGATAACATTTTGGAACATAATGTGATTTTAATTAGTCTGGATTAGTAAATTTCTGTCAATGGATGAATGTAAACATTATAGCTTTCTACTGGCTTCGATGATCGGCACTTTCCTTGACCACGTGGCACCACCGGACTTGCCGAAAATACCGATATGGCCGAAGATCTTGATAATATAGACGGGTCTGGTTTTTGGGGCATTTTTTTTTTTTTTTTGGAAAAATCACAGTCTTATAGGCGGATTAATATAGTAACCGCAATGGACAGAACCAGGTTGATCCCCGAGGAAAAAAAAAATAAATCGGAAATTGCGGGGAAAAATAATGAGTCGCGGCGATTTTTGCGGGTCGGTCAGAGCACAGCAAACTTACAAAAGTTTAAGGATGGCCTTAGTTCTTCTTTTACACCCAAGAAGCCCAATTCGTTTTAGAGTAAATAAATTTCTGTCCGCTGAAATGAAAAGACCCGCAGAGAAGAGCCGGAGACCAAAATGCACTGAAAAGCTGGTAATCAGTGTTTTAGCATCAGTGTATTAGCGCTTTATAATTATCGCTTAACCCTTTAAGAGCCAAGCAAAATTTGTAGCTGACAAAATTTTGATTTTTTAGCCATTATTATTTTTTTATCAGAGAAAAAAGTTTTGACATTTCATGTGAAGCATCTGCTTGACTGATGATTCACAAGAAATCTCAAGGCTTAGTTCTCTGAAAAACTTAAAAGTAAAACTGTTTTCTGCTGCAGTTGTGATTGGCGCATTAAGGGTTAAATGAAGTAATACCCTTTACACGCTCTTGTATTTCTAATTCAGCAACTTATCTGTATCTCCGTTGACCCTTAAGCCGCCAGTCACAACTGCAGCAAACAACATTTTTTACTTTTTCTTATTTGTCAGAAAAATTAAGCCCTGACATTTCATGTGAATTGTCTACTTGGTAGACAATATTGGTAGACAATTCACATGATATGACAAGACTTGTTTTCTCTGAAAACAGAAAAAAATAAATACCACAAATTTTGCTTGGCACTTTAAAGGTTAAATGTCTTCACAACCTATGTTAATATCAAAGCGTTTTCGGCTCAGATGACACGAGGGCCTTTACAGTTATAGCTGATTGACAGCCAGTTTAAACTAACCCTTGAAGCGCTAAGCAAAAATTTTAGCAGACGACGTTTTGATTTTTTTATTTATTTAAAAAAAAAAGTGAAATAAGAGAAATGAGTGATGACATTTCGTTCGCAGATGATTCACATGAAATGTCAAGACTTTATTGTCTGAAAAAAGTAAAATAAACAAATAAAATAAAATAAATAAATAGAATTTTTTCTGCTGCAGTTGTGATTGGCGCTCTAAGACTTAGTTAGGCATGCGTTAGAATGGAAAATAATCTTTAAAGCGCCAAGCAAAATTTGTAGCAGACAACATTTTGAATTTTTTATTCTTTATTATTATTTTTCTTTACACTTCATGTGAAGCATCTGCTGGGCAGACATTTCACATGAAATGTCAACTTGTTTATCTGAAAAATAAGAAAAACTCAAAATGTCATCTGCTGCAGACGATTCACCTGAAATGTCAAGACTTAAAATCTCCGAAAAAAAAAAAAAAAAATAAATACAAGTTAATTTTTTTTTTTTTTTTTGCTGCAGTTGTGATTGGCGCTATTTGGATTAATTAAAACTGTACAGAAGGCAGCGCTAGATTGTATTTTAACCCATAAAGCGCCAAGCAAAATTTTTTTTGTTGTTTATTATTATTTATTTTTCAGAGAAAATAAGTCTGAAATTTCATGTGAAGCATCTGCTTAGGAGATGATTCACCTGAAATGTCAAGACTTTATTCTCTGAAAAAAAAAAAAAAAAAATAAATAGAAATAAATTAAAAAAGTTTTTTTTTTTTTTTTTTTTTTTTTTTTTGCTGCAGTTGTGAATGGCGCTTTAAGATACAATACAAGATACAAGATATTTATTACGAATTTTCGGCTCACATAGGAGCATATACAGATGCATCAAAATGTACTAACAAATGAATAATCAAGGAAAGAGTTCCAAATGACAGAAAATTATTACTAAGAAAGAAGGACAGAAACAATGTAACAAACGAAAAAAAAAAAAAAAAAAAAAAAGCAACTATATTATGATCTATATTATATAGTAAATGCTATCTATTGTTTATCTATATACTCTATTCTTCCAAATGAGTCCGCTGGCGCATGCCTCTCAGCAAGGGTGCCCACCAAAATCACTGGAATAAAGCGATCCAGAGCATACCGTCCTACTGCTTGTACCCTCCACAACCACCTCGACCAGCGAATCCAGTGCACAAGAACATAGCCATGTACCCAAGACAGCTCCCCTGAAACTTACTGCGGGGTGCGCTTGCATACCCCATCGCTAAATATCATTATTTGTCAGTATGGACACAGCCGGGGGACAGGCAGCATGATAACATCAACTTATGAAATGACATGAATTATCATCAGCATGTATATGACATAAATATTACAAAACGTGAACCTTGCTGTACTATTACTACGAAATTTAAATAGGTTTCCGTAAGTGTATCCTGATTCTCTTAATTTTAAAACAATGTTTTAAGGGTTAATCTGTGTTAACACAGTTTCTCCAGCTGACTGCAGGTGCTATTTTAAGCATGTTAGTTCTTACCATGCTATGGGCAAATTTAGCAAACGACAAACTGATGACAGTTTTCTATTTTTGTCCTAGAAAATAGCAGCCGACTGTTCTTGCAAACAGTCTCCTCGGGAGACGAATTGCTTGAAATGTCAAATTGTGTACACTGAAAAAAAAAATATAAGAAAAATGTTATCAGTTCGTTGTCTGCTGAATCGGTAAAGGTTAACAAGGTCAACAAGTATGTTTCACAGAGATTACCCGTGAGCAAAAATCTGGTGTCTGCAAAAGAAAAAGGGATCTTACAAGAATTATTCACATCCCGATCTGCTGCGCAGGCTTTTCAAAATAATAAAACTGCTAACATCTTGCGTAAAGAATACCTGTCCTTGTAAGTATGCACAATAAATAAACTAGACCCTCTTCAGACCTCGCCGACTTGTCTGGATCAGCAATTTTCGCATTTGCAATAAGATGTGCTTTTTACTAGTCAGAACACTAGGATTTTCCGGTAGACTTGTGAAACGCAAAATGGTTACTTCTTGGGCAAGAAAAGATGGCCTAAATCAGGCTGCGCATAAAAACATTTCTAAGTCCTGTTAACGCTGTCAAGCAAACTGTTGGTCCTGATCGCATTAAGTGGATGCGACAACTGCTGCCCTATCATAGTTTTTTTTTTTTTTTGTATGTTTTGTTTTAGTTGGTAAGGTACCTTTTTTCAATGACCGCTTTCCGTTATGCAAGCGATTAGTTTGATGTTTTTATAGACGGTTTTTGATGATCGCCTTAGACAACTGTCGTGTGTCACGTCCGCACCAAAGTCTAAGGAATGTTGAAATGCATAGTATACGGATGACTTATTACAAATAAAGACAATTATCCGCATCAAAATGATAATGTTACTCTATAATTGAAGAAAGTTTAGAGTGACGTCAATTGTTTATGATTATGACCAGGCTACTGTTTTCTGAGGATAAGAAGAAAGTGACATAGAATGTTTTTGTTATTGAAAATGGTCCATTGTTAGGGAATTCGCACAACCATGAGCAATTATCCGTAAATACCGCGAGTTACGTTCTAGTTCAATCAACAGTGGGAAAATAGCTCAAATCGTTGACACATCACACAGGGACTAATGGTTAGTTATTGATTTTTTTATCATGCTCGTTCAGTTTTTATCGGAGATTTTCCGCAATTTAAAATAGTTCGAACAGTGTTTTTTTTTCTGGAACTGATTTTCGTATAATTCGAACACCCGGATCAATATTTATTTTTTACCTGTTGGAACTAAAGGGAAATCTACCGTATGACAGTGCTTACTGATGGGACACAACCCCACAAGACCCTGCTGCCGGAGTAGGACCCATCTGGGTGGTGTCTTTATGGGTACTATAGGTACTCAATAAATGTCCCCACTGTCCGGGCATCCATCCATCTACCTTACAGACTATGACGATATGGCTGAAGATTTCTATGGTGGAGAAGCTAATGGGACACCACCCCACAAGGCCCTGTTTCCTGGGTAGGACCCATCTGGGTGGCATCTTATGAGTGCTTTAGGCACTCAATAAGTCTGAGTCCACCTCTGACCGGTCATGACTGGTCACCCGCCACAGGTCACTGGTCACCGGCTACCAGTCACTGGTCATGACTGGTCACCGGTCATACCAGTCACCGGTCACCAGTCATTCATCTGGGTGATGTCTTTATGGGTGATATAGGCACTCAATAAAGTCTAAGTCCACAAATCATCATTCATCCGGTCACCAGTCAGACCAGTCTCTGGTAAAAATTATTACCACACATTAATTACTGGGCTTTTAATTAACATGCTATGATCACCAGGTACCAGTCAAAGATCACTGGCTACCAGTCACTGATTATAGAAGTTACGAATCAATTGTCAGATTATGTGATGGAATAACAGTCACTAGTTCCTGGTCAATTAGTTTTGACTCACAAAGCATTAGAGATGAGTCAAATTAATGAGTACAAATTATTAAATGACAATGTTTGGTTAGAATTTTGGGTAGACATTACATCAAGGTATTCTATGCAGTCATTATCAAACTAGACTCAGAATCCTAGATATTGTTATTATAATCTGAAAGTATATTATGATCGAACATCTTACAATACTTGAAAGATTCATCTTTTAACTCACTGCAGCAGGATCTTTACCCTGTAAGATGTTATGACAGAGGATTAGCTCCATGCTGTAATTTGAAAATATATGCCTTACTGTTGGAGAAGCTTACTGTTGGAGAAGGTAAATAAACATATATATATATATATATATATATATATATATATATATATATATATATATATATATATATATATATATATATATATATATATATTCTCATAAACGAAGGTATTAATAAATTAGATAATGTTATTATTATTTCCTTAACAAAATTAGCTTAGTTCAAGAAGTTATAAAATCTAATTATGAAATTTAGGTTTTGCCTTCTTCAGAGACTAACAAATTATATTAGGCTATGGGATCCTTTAGAAACCTATTCAGCTGATAATAATTACAGACCCAGACAGACGTATTGTATAGGTCTAATATTAATTTCCTTAAGTCTAATACAAAAGGAAAATTTCTAAGAGGAAAACTTACGTAGTGAGTAGTTTTTACCTTCTCTAAACATCATTGACAATTGTAAATCATAAACCAATTCTTCCATTGTCTGTCTTTGCACGTCAACAGATATTACAATGGAAGAAGAATTGTATACTAATGAAGCAGTGAAGAAATAAAGTCCTGTAACTTTTTTGATAATACTTCAGGACTAAATAATTATATTCCTCATCTTTTGTATGTTCCAAATATAAGAGCCAGGTTTCTTCTTGTTATTAGGAAACAGAATGTCTACGTTAACGAGTTATGGAAAGGGTACAAGCCGGAAAGTTGTGATCTCTCCTGGATAAATTGTTCCCTAAAGATTATGTGGCAATCTCCGATGACGGATATTTCCATTTAAAATATAAAGACATCTAAGTCACAATGTAATAGATAACGTTATAAGACTGGACTGTCTCTAAAATTATAATGGATCTCTTATATAGATTGTTTATCATGTACAACCATTACAGTTATATTATACTTGTAACCAGTTTCCTTGGATAATCTTTTTGTCACAATAAATGATTCATCCATAAACCGGAACATCTTATAGATTACTATGAAGTGATATATATCATAAACCAATTTCTCTCCAACTAGGATAAATTAGTCATGACAAACGAATTATCCATAACAGGAATTTCTGGCTATCATATTTATATTACAAATGATAATATCATCTATTCTCACTATTCCAGATATAAATATGCAGGATGGTTAATTACTTCTCTGAACCTCTTCGCCTTTGGTTATCAGAGATATTAAGATTAGTACCTGTCTAACTTGTATGGTATACTTATAAAATCTACTATGGTTAGTAGAAATTTGTATAATGAACTTCCTAATTCTCGTCTTCTGGAGGAGTCAGAATTTTCTATATTGAAATTGTGTCATAGAAGAAAGTTGAATCAGTATTGGCTTCTCTTCCGTAATAGTCAAATTACCGATCACTGATTACCTTCGAATCTTGACTAAAAATATCTAGATCTGGTAACAGAATCAATTCTAGCCAGTTCTTCTTAAATTATCTAGAGCTTTTATCTATATGGTAAGCTGTTTGAAGGAGGCTGTTATACAGTTAGCTAGGTTATTAGCTTTTCCTCTTATTAGAAATTTTACAGCTGCCAAACTCTACACTATGATGTTTGCAGTCTTTCTTTCTTTTATTAACTTTACCAAGGATACAAACGTTTCCTAAATTTCCTCTGGTAGAAGTTTAGTGTTAAAAAATTTATTCAGATTGTCCATCTTTAAACGAAGAAATAGACAATATCTTTCTATTATCAGTTGCCCTAACTAAGGTTCGTTATCACAGTCTGACTGGCAATAGATAAGATATATAAAATTATCAGTCATATGTTCACTATCATTGATGGATAAACTGGGTATTTGGTAAGAATTAGATTAGTCAGTTTACCCAGGTTATTATTATTATTCCTGTCTAGCTTGAAATGCAAAGGAATAATTACAAAGTCTTGCGATACAGGTTGATGGAAAGCGTGGGCCTGGGAGGCCCAAAATGACATGGAAGCAGCTGACAGAGAGGGATTGCAGGGAGTGGAAGCTCTCGGCTATCAACCCTCATGATAGACGTACCTGGAGATCTGGTGTGAGATCTGCCATGCGTGCAGCAAGCCAGCTATCTGGAAGGGGGCCCACTGATGTGGATGTTGCCCCTGTACCTGCATGTTAATCAAAAATCCGATTATGATTATGATATGATATGATGCGATTGTTTAAATATTATGAACTTGTTATTGGTATCAGTTAAATCGGTCTAATTAACCAGATTGCAGTTATTTCATATTTATAAATAGTTTTGACTATTTAATAACTTAGATAATTATTACATTTCTAGGATTTATAATTAAATCTCTAGATACTGAGAAACTGGGTCATGGGGTAAAAATCTAGGTCACCAGGGCAAATTAAAGGAAGACCTTGTTCACATTTTAGAGGTCACATTTTTGAAGCAGTCATCATGAATCATACTCAAAATGTTTGTCTTGATGTTCTTTAGGTTGACTTCGAAACTGGGTCACTTGGGGTAAAAAACTAGGTTACCAGGTCAAATTAAAGGAAAACTTTTTGTGTTTTATTACTTTGTGCAAGAAACTGCCGCTACGCAAGTAAACAATATGTAAGCCGATATCTCAACAGCCAGGTGTGGAAGGGCTCTTTTTTAGCCCACCTGAGCTATGGTCAGGATCAGCTATTGTGATCACTTTTCGTCCGTTGTCCGTGCGTCCGTCCGTGCGTCCGTTAAAATTTTCTCAAATTTGCTCAAATTTCATATGGCACCTCCCTAGGGTGGGGGAACGAAAGATTGCTAAAATGGTCACGGTTCGTTGACCAAGATGGCCGCCATGCCCATATATGGTAAAAACCTTCAAAAATCTTCTCCAGAACCGAGGATGCTTTGGGGCTGAACCTTTGCACAAATCATCGGGGATGGGAGGTCTACCAAAGTTGCTAAAAGAATTATCCTACGTTGACATTTGACCTTTTTACATCAAGGTCAAGTTCGCTTCCCTATGCATTTGTATAAGCCCCATACATTTGAATGGGAAAATTGTTGAGAATTTCAAAGGACTTCTCCTCTGAAGCCACTGAGCCAAATTTACTCAAATTTCATATTGAGCCTTCTTAGGTTGAGGGAGCGAAAGATTGCTAAAAGGATCACAGTTCATTGACCAAGATGGCCGCCATGCCCATATATGGTAAAACCTTCTAAAAATCTTCTTCTCCAGAACCGAGGATGCCTTGGGGCTGAATCTGTGCACAAATCATCGGGGACAGGAGATCTACTAAAGTTGCTAAAAAGATTGTCGTATGTTGACATTTGACCTTTTTACGGCAAGGTCAAGTTTGCTTCCCTAGAAAACTTGCCATTTTGCATATGCAATAGCAAGGTGCGGATCAGTTGCGTGATAACCGCGCAGCTAGTCAGTGCCTTTGATTTTTCTGAGTCAGAAATTTCAAGATTCTAACCATCTTCTACGACCGAGCAGTCAATTTTGTGCCAGGCCTGATCGATCCCTCGTATACCAAGGCTCCCATTTTAATATAATACTAACTTGCTGCAAATAGGCATGATAGTAGCAATAACCTTAAAGAACTTTTAAGACATACTATAAATATGATATATGATTCGTATATCTAAACTTTACACTTACCCCACAGAACTTATTAATCCATTGCGTAAATCTTAAATATTCCACATAACAACGCCAATCCATTTATGTAAGCGGTTGGCACGAGACAAATATATGTATGGGAAATTACTGAAGCGTCAAACAGCTCAGGTGATTTGTGTCCGATAGTATATACGCGTTAATAAGACGCACTGAACCTGTAGAAAAACAATAGTCTCATTTCCACACAACACATATTTATATATATTCTAGTTATCATTCAACCAGAGATGCAATCATAAAAGACAGTTTTTGTGAAAAATAAATGAACACTATTCTCTGTGAAAGGGCAAGTACTTTTGACTGTTGATGGTGGTGTCTTTGCTCTCTTCACGTCTTATATGGATCATGGCAATGTAGCAACGAAAATAAGAACAAGGTTTATAGCTTCTTTTTTATGGTTGCGGACAAAATATTATTTATTTATTTTATTTTATTTTTCTTTTCTTTAAGACAATCAGCGTATTTTCTTCCACAACTTATAACCACTTTAATTATGAACGAAACGACTGTTAATTTTGTCCAAAACCTCAAAATATCGGTATAAACTGTTTGATATGTCTTATAATAATGAAAATGTTATGTATTAACATGTATGTTTGTCAAATGTTTGTGAACATCTGTGAAATAAATTAGAAAAAAAAAGTTTGCTTCCCTATGCATTTGTATGAGCCCCATAACATTTATATGGGAAAATTGTTTAGAATTTCAGACGACTTCTCCTCTGAAGCCACTGAGCCAAATTTGCTCAAATTTTTAGCTCACCTGAGCACAAAGTGCTCTTGGTGAACTATTATGGTCAGTCAATGTCCGTCGTGCGTCGTCCGTCGTGCGTTGTCCGTCGTCCGTCGTGCAACGTCAACAATTGTTTTAAAAGCCACTCCACCTATGCCCCTGGGCCAATTGACTCGATACTTGGTAGGAAGCATCAGGGTGACTTATAGATCAAAAATAGCTAAAATCGTTCCGATCGGAAATCCAAGATGGTCGCCATGGCAGCCATCTTGAAAATCTATCTTTCACTTCTTCTACTAAACCCAAAAGCCAGTTGACTTCAAACTTGGTAGGAAGCATTGGAGTGACTTATAGATCAAAAATAGCTAAAATTGTGCCGATCGGAAATCCAAGATGGCCCCCATGGCAGCCATCTTGAAAATTTATTTTTCGCTTCTTCTCCTGACCGAAAGGCCAACTGACTCCAAACTTGCTAGGAAGCATCGGGATGACTTGTAGATCAAAAATAGCTAAAATCATGCTGATCGGAAATCCAAGATGGCTGCCATGACAGCCATCTTGAAAATCTGTTTTTCGCTTCTTCTTCTGAACCGAAAGGCCAGTTGACTCGAAACTTGGTAGGAAGCATTTGGGTGACTTGTAGATTCAAAATAGCTAAAATAGTGCCGATCTTAAATCCAAGATGGCCACCATGGCAGCCATCTTGAAAATCTATTTTTCGCTTCTTCTCCTAAACCCAAAAGTCAATTGACTCGAAACTTAGTAGGAAGCATTAGGGTGACTTGTAGATCAAAAGTAGCAAAAATTGTTCCGATCGGAAATCCAAGATGGCTGCCATGGAGGCCATCTTGAAAATCTAATTTTCGCTTTTTCTCCTGCACCGAAAGGCCAGTTGACTCGAAACTTGGTAGGAGGCATTGGGGTGACTTGTAGATCAAAAATAGCTAAAATCTTGCTGTTCGTAAATCCAAGATGGCTGCCATGGCCGCCATCTTGAAAATCTATTTTTTGCTTCTTCTCCTAAACCCAAATGCCAATTGACTCGAAACTTGGTAGGAAGCATCGGGGTGACTTGTAGGTCAAAAATAGCTAAATTTGTTCCGATCGGAAATCCAAGATGGCTGCTGTCTTGAACATCTATTTTTCACTTCATTTCCTGGGCCGAAAGGCCAATTTCCAAACTTGGTAGGAAGTATCAGTGTGACTTGTAGATCAAAAATAGCTAAAATCCTGCTGAATTGGAAATTCAAGATGGCTGCCATGGTGGCCATCTTGAAAATCTTTTTTTCACTTCTTCTCCTAAACCCAAAAGCCAATTGACTTGAAACTTGGTAGGTAGCATCAGGGTGACTTATAGATCAAAAATGGCTAAAATCGTTCCGATTGGAATTCCAAGATGGCCACCATGGTGGCCATCTTGAAAATCTATTTTTCGCTTCTTCTCCTGAATCGAAAGGCTTATTGACTTTAAACTAGGTAGGAAGCATCTAGGTGACCTGTAGATCAAAAATAGCTAAAATCGTCCCTATCAGAAATCCAAGATGGCTGCCATGACAGCTATCTTGAAAATCTATTTTTTGCTTCTTCTTCAGAACTGAAAGGCATTTGACTCGAAACTTGGTAGGAAGCATTGGGGTGACTTGTAGATCTAAAATAGTTTAAATTGTTTGGATCTGAAATCCAAGATGGCCACCATGGTGGCCATCTTGAAACTCTTTTTTTCACTTATTTTCCTGAACCAAAGGGCCAGTTGATTTGAAAATTGGTAGGAAGCATTGGGATGACATGTAGATATAAAAATAGCTAAAATTGTTCCAATCAGAAATAAAGATGGTGGCCATCTTGAAAATCTATTTTTCCCTTCTTCTTTTGAACTGAAAGGCCAATTGACTCGAAACTTGGTAGGAAGCATCGGGGTTACTTGTAGATAAAAAATAGCTCAAATCGTTGAGATAGGAAATCCCAAATTGCAGCCATGGCATCCGTCTTGAAAGTCTGTTTTGAACTTTTTCTCCTGAACCAAACGGTCAGTTGACTCAAAGTTCATTGGAAGTGTCGAGGTGACTTGTAGATCAACAGTAGCTAAAATCATTCTGATAGGATATCTAAGATGGCTGCCGTCTTGTTAATGTTTATTATATTTCCCTGCCACTGAGCTGTTTACATGTATAAAATCATGATTCTTCAGAAACCACTTAGCCATTTGCCACCAAATTTCACATTGATCCTACTGTTGAAATGTGATTGAGAGTTTGTTCAAATGATCATGCTCCACTGGCTGTCATGCCATATATATTCTTCTTCAAAATTAAGAACTGCTTAAATGATGATCTTTTCATTAGTTGCAATTACAGGATTGGAAAAATGTTGCATAACATCTGCATATCTGCAGTGGCTATGTCACTCAGGTGAGTGACCCGTGGCCCGTGGGCCTCTTGTTTTTAGAAGTTTTTCTTTTTTAAATTGAAGAGTATTTTAGTGTCCATAGTAAAATCCCCAGCAAAAAGTTAATCGGAATTGAAGTTTCAATCAATTTTCTAAGCTGAAAAATAAGTATTTTACTTGGCAGAATGAATGGGATTTATAATAGATCGACACAGACAATTTCAACAGGTAGCAGCTTAACAACCAATAGTGTGTTATACCCACAAAGAATAGTTCCAAATTCATTTGATAAAAAAAATGAGTCTTTATGAGAAAACTGCTGTTTTTATCATTTAAACTTTTTAAATTCATATACATGCTTCCATAAATGAATCAATAAAAACTTGTTATTCTTTATGTCTGGTATTTAGCAATAAAACAACATATTGATATACTATGCCATTGATCACTGCTTGCGCATGCTCTCTAATCTTCTAGATTGATAGATGCCACCATATTTAAAACTGAACAACAAACTCACACGCATAAAGTTTTTTTAATTATGTCAACAGATCTGAATCGCTTTAGTTTTGGATTAGGAATGGTGCTTTTATCCAGGCTGGCCTATTTTTCCTGTGTCCATTAAGCAGCAGAAATGCCCCTTTTAAAACCATCTTATTGTTTTTATACCCCACCACACAATAGTGGGGGGGTATTATGGTTTCACGTTGGTCGTCCATGAGTCCGTCTATCTGTCCGTCCGTCCATCGGTTTTTCGTTAATGGATGATAACTTGAGTAAACATCAATGGATTTTCACCAAGCTTGGTATGTGCATTGATATTTTGGAGATCTGGTTTGGGATTGCTAATGGGCAAACTTCGTCAAATTTTTACGGAGTTATCTGCCCAAGACACGCCCATATTTTCGTTTCCAGATGATAACTTCAGTAAATAAGAAGGGATTTTCATCAAACTTGCTATATGCATTGACATTAAAGAGATCTGGTTTGGGATTGCTAATGGGCAAATTTCGTAAAATGTTTACGGAGTTATCTGCCCGAGACAGGCCTATATTTTTGTTTCCCGATGATAACTTTTGTAAATAACAAGGGATTTTAACCAAACTTCCTATATGTATTGACAGCAAGGAGATCAGGTTTGGAATTGCTAATGGGCAAATTTCGTCAAATTTTTATGGAGTTATCTGCCCGAGACACGTCCATATTTTCATTTCTGGATGATAACGAGAAAATAACAAGGCCTTTTAACCAAATTTGCTATATGCATTGATATTATCAAGATCTGCTTTAGGATTGTTATCTGTCCATTGATATTATCAAAATCTGGTTTAGGATTGTTATCTGTCCCTCTGTCATTTTCTTTCCAGACATTTTCGCAACAATAACTTTAATACATAAACAAATAATTGCTATGGCGGGGTATTATGCTTGCGGTGCTTTTATTTTATTTTATTTTATTTTTTTGCTGTTTTTTTTTTTTTTTTGCTGTTTTTTTTTTTTTGTTGTTGTTTTTTTTTTACCAGTTTATCATGCTTGTCTTTCTAAATTGGAAATTCCAGCCTTTCAAATCATTATTTTCAAGCTTAGCACATGCTACTGTCGCCAAGAAAATAGTTTGAACCTCTGAAGTGCTGCTGAAATTTCTAGAGCAGATGCCAATCTAACTGTTTTCAGTATTTTACAGCAAAAATAAAGCTGAACTTTTCATGCCCAGCAGATGATTCACATGTAATGTCATGCCTTATTTACACTGGAAAATAAGAAAAAAATGAATGAAAATGCCATCTGATAAATGTGCTAAGCGCTTCAAGGGTTAAGGGAGACTAAGGAGTATGGATACATTTCATTTGACATGGGAGACAGAAACAGACAGGCTGAAATGTATCTACACTGCTCAGAGGCCTGGACAGTTAAGGATTGTATCAGAGTTATGGATGTCCATTTAAATCACCACTTAATGATGATGATGATTTGGTATCTTATGTTTCTTTCAACATAGATTATTTAAGTCATATCGAGATGATACATTGTAGAACGTGGCGTCTGATCAGGGTCTTCACTGTTTGCAAAAAATAGTTTAGCCATTTTCTCTAGGAATATCTAAATCTCATAGCCGGATGTACCTTAAATGGACTGACCGGAATCTTATAAATTTTGCAAACTCTCTCTCTCTCTTCTCTCTCTCTCTCTCTGGAATGATGCTCTTTCTTTTTACCCTCATGCAAATATGATAAGTCTCCTTTCGAGCTATAAGTTGTTGGCACTGACTTTATTGAAAAGAATGTTATTGCACCGGAAAGAATCAAACGCGAGACCTGATTGCAGATTGGACCCCTACAGATTGTAGCGATTCACATTCAACAGCCCATTGATATCGGCATATCAATAAGTAACCAGCCTAACTTATTTCCGGTTGAGATCCACCTCTTCTTTTTCGATGTAATTGCCCTCTAGTGTGATGCACTTAGACCAATGGTGTTCAAGTGCCATCAGCCCAGAACTGAAAAAGTCAGGGTCCTTTCCATTGACCCACTCCTCAACTGCCGTCACGACTTCTTCATCAGACCGGAAATGAAGTCGACGGATATCCTTTTTCAAGTTTGGGAATAGGAAGGAGCTCGGTCAGGCGAATGGGCAGGATGTGGTATTAATTCATACCCGTTTCGCTCTACACCATCCATTGCAACTTTGCAAGTTGGGACTCTCGCGTTGTCCTGTTGCAGCAAAACACCTTTAGAAAGTTTACCTCAGCCGTTTTTCACGGATGGTGGTTCTCAGTTGGTCTAACAAGTTTGCATAGTACACTCCAGTTATTGTACTTCTCTTGGGTAAAAAGTCCAACATCCCAAAATACTGTGGCCATCACCTTGCCAGCAGATGGTTGCATCTTGAACTTCTTTGGCCTCGGGGACCCAGGCCCTACCCACTGACGACTCTGAGCTTTATTCTCTGGCTCATAATAATGAACCCAAGTCTCATCTACAGTCACCAGACGCAAAAGAAAATCATCTTTTGACCTAAAACGCTTCAACAAGGCACTGCATACTGATGCTCTGGTTGCCATTTGCTCATCGCTAAGGGATTTGGGGACCCAACGGGCTGTTAGCTTGCGCATACCTAAATGATCATGTAAGATTGTTGAAACACTGCCATGTGAAATGTCTAATGCCTGTGCTATTTCTTCCACCTGAATTCGCCTATCAGAGTATACCAGATCCCGAACTTTCTTACACATTTCTTCGTCAGTGGCATCCAGTGGACGTCCAGACCTGGCTTCATCTTCTAAAAACGTTCTACCGCGTTTGAATTCCCCTACCCAGAATTTAACCTGAGCATAAGAAGGTGCAGAAGACTCATAAACATTGGCTAACTCGCTGTGTGTTTCCTTGCCTGTTTTACCTTTTAAATACAAGTACCGAATTACAGCATGGTACTCAACTTTAGATGAAAAGCATGCCTTTGCATCACTAGCCATGTTTTGTCATTCAATATATTATTAAAGAATGACTCGATACGTGTGCAATTTTGTAGCCATGTATAAAACATATATTGAAACAAAGCATGGAAATCTTGACCATCTCGGTCCTTCAGAAATGGGATAGGCTGGTTACTTATTGACTCACCCTCATATCATGAAACACATGTATTTGCTATGGCCATTCGCTCCTTCCACTGCTTCAAGATTGGCAGTTACAAGTTTCTGGCAGAAGGTTGTTCAGTGTACTGGTTAACCGCTTATGTATAACCATGCCCATATGTGTGATCAATAAAAAAAGCTGTTCTCCATCCATTTCACATGGGCCCGACTCATTAAGCAATTGCAGTAAGCTCCCTTTAAACAGTCAGTTGCAGTTAGCTCCCTTTAAACAGTAAAACCTACACAGTGAAGACCTTACCCCGCATTTATCAGGGTACAAATGAAATTGTTATGTTATTCTCTTACAGTATATACATTTAGAATATTATATTTGAAGGCTTACAGAGCAAGCTTCAGAACTTTTGTTTCCATGTAAAGTGTTTTGTTTTTGTGTCTGCAACATTCAATACACAAAACCAAGACCGTAATTTATTTAATGAGTAAAAGAGATGCATATATAAAACTAGCATGTGCGGAGAAGCATCTTCAAAATGATATTTGTCTATATTGTCATATGCCCTCGCGGACATTCTAGGCAGAGTATTCCTGGGTAAAAACCAATACTAAGTTATGAGAATAAAATGTCTTGCTCAAGAACACAACACTTGGTGCTCGCGGGTATCGAACCTGCACCTTCTGGATTACCATTCTCTGGAGTAATTCAGCAAACAACAAATTAATTATTTTTTTTTTATTTCCCAGAAAACAGGATTTGACATTTCATGCAATAGAAAACAGGATTTGACATTTCATGCAATGGAGACACTTTGCATGAAATGTCAAATCCTGTTTTCTTGGAAAAATGAGAAAAATATTTCAAAATGTTGTCTTTTGAAAATTTTAACCAAAGTGCTAACATTTAAGGTTTGCACAAACAATTCGCGTATGAGTCTGTGCATGACAAAACCTACAGTAAAACTTGTACAAAGAGATGGATCAGTCTGCACATCAGTAGTCTGATCAGAGCCTTTGCTAATCATATGCAACTCCTATAATCTCTGGGTTTAACAAAATGTCTTGTGTGACGAGCAAAGACTCGGTCAGTCTGCACAACTGCACATTCTGATCAGAGCATTCCTACAAGGGATGTTCAAAATGAATTGCTTATTGTCCTCTAGCTCGATATCCATGTGGGGCACGATAAAAACCAATACATACCTGTATAGGGTTATTCAATATCTACACAATGGTGTATAAATGTACATGTTAGACTAAGTGTAAGACATAAAATTTGCCATTTGAATACACACAGTCATTGACCACTGCAGTAAAAATGGTTGGTAGAAGCGTCAACAAAAAAAGATGGAATACGGGCTTACATCAAAGCTCGCTCAAAACTTGGTTGTTCTTTGAAGAAGCTGATGACTGAAATATCTACTGCTTTTGGACCTTCTTGTGTGTCTTATGACACAGTTTGGCGGTGGAAAAAGAAATTTGAGTCTGGTGTAGAGTCCATCAAAATGCACCGAAATCAGGTAGGCCAAAATCTGCATCTCGTAAAGAAATCGTTTCCAAAATAAAGGAAATCATTGAAGGAGATGCCAGATTTACAGTTCCAGATATTGCACGAAAGGTAGGCATATCACTATCAACAGTTCACCTTATTTTGAAGAAGCATTTGAAAGTCAGAAAGATTTCTGCTAGATGGGTGCCACATCTGTTGACTGACGTGCAAAAGAGGCAACGGGTTAAAGTGGCCAAAAAGCTGCTTCAAATGTTTCCAAAATATGACAAAAAGCAGTTTGCCAATGTCCTCACAGGTGATGAAACCTGGGTCCATTATTTTTAGCCCGTCAGAAAGGTTAGCAATAAGATCTGGGCCACTAAACACAGCAAACGCCCAATAATTGCCAAACGTTCTTTGAGTACAAAGAAGGTTTTGTATGCAATCTTCTTCTCTGGTGAAGGAGTCGCAATAAAAGTGCCAGTGAAAAAGGGCAAAAGCATCACTGGAAAGTACTACAAAGACGTAGTACTGAAGAAACTGAAAAAGTATTATCAGAAACAACGCCCTGCCACTGGTTTTAAACATGTCCGTCTTCTACATGACAATGCCCCAGCTCATACCTCCGCAATAGTTACGGTGTTTTTGAAGAAAGAAAAAGTAACTGTTTTGCCTCACCCCCCATATTCCCCAGACCTTGCCCCATGTGATTTCTTTTTGTTTCCGAAATTGAAAGCATTCCTTGCTGGGCGGAAATACCAGTCCCGACAGGCACTTGGATCTGCCATTCATCAGTACCTTATTACTGTGCCCAAATCAGCGTACCGTGACGCTTTCAAGAAGTGGATATATCGGCTGAAACTTTGCATTTCTAGCCACGGGGAGTACTTCAAGGGCATGAAATGAGTACTTTTGGGCTAACTTGAAATTTGAGGTCTCCAGATAGAAATAAGCAATTCATTTCGAACATCCCTCGTAAATCATATTTACTTTCGATAGCCAGACTGTCCAAAGCGGAATAAACAGTGCGACTGCAACAGTAATTTCAGTTTATTAACTAGACCAGTAATCACAATATAGCTCTATGAATTATCTGTCTACCTAGGTAGGAGAGTAGTCAGGACCACTAAGATTGCTCTGGTCATCAACAGATAGCAGGTAGAGTTAATTGGTGCTAATTGGTTTACAACTGATAGCACAGTGGCTAGCTAATGACCAAAAGCATGATTTTTGAGATAATGAATGTACACCTAATGTTGTCTTGATGATTTCTAGGTGAAGTTTGGAACTGGGTCCCTTATGACCTATATTTCATGGTCCAGTGACTTTCTTGTTTTATGTTTAGGTCAGTTTCTCAGTGACTATTGGTCCTACAGCAGTGATACTTGGCACTTGCATACATCTTAGCATGGCCTCTCAAATGCAATCACATCCATATTTGACCACAACTTCTATTTCACGGTCCACTGACTTTGTTAAGTGTTTGTGCTTAGGTCAGTTTCTCAGTAACTGTTGCTCCTGCAGCCAGTGATACTTAGCACATGCATACATCTTAGCCTCTTGAGTGCAGTCATCCATATTTGACCGTGACCTATATTTCACAGTCCATTAGACATGCTACATTGCTTTACTTGTTAATATAAGCATCATGAATTTTGGTCAGAATGTTTGCTTTGATCATTTCTTGGTAAGGTTCTTTAAGTGCTATGATACTCAGGTGAGCATTACAGGGCCACCATGGCCCTCTTGTTTTATGTAATCAATACATTTTTGTTTGGACACATTGCTGTTTAGCTAAACATGGTTCTGGTGGATCTGCAGAAAATATGTTGTGACATTTCATTAGAACTTTCTCTGCAGTGGTGTCATACAAATATATGCCTGTATTTCAGATTGTGAAGTATTATATTACTGGACAAATTGGTAGCATTTATAGGGATAACAAATGGGAACAGGCTTCTGTGACTTTCTCAGACTATGGCCCTGGAGTGAGGATAGTGGCATTCAAATCTACAGGTACGGTAAAATGTCCTAAAATTTCAAACACTTTTTTCCATACCTTTTGGGCCAAAATTTTGCTTTTTATGTAGTAGTTTCTTGAAATACTTAGTGAAATAGCAAACAGTGTAGACCCTGATCAGACTACTTCTTCAGGAGCACTCTGATCTGGGTCTGCACTTTTTGCACATGACATTTTATCAGAAACATTGGTGTACAAAATTTTAGAACATTTACTGTATACACATTCGTATTAGGATTTGATTATTGTGAAATTGTGAGTTGGAAGAAAGTTTTAGCGTAGAATTTAATTCCATCAAACTGACACACTGATTTTTTGTTTTTAAAAACTTGTGCTAGATGGCTTTTGATTCCCCACCACATGTATTTGGGCAAAATTTCTTACCTCCAGGTAAGAAGCCTTTTTTCCACCAAAACATATGGGAATCTTCTTATTTCTCAACAAAACATATGTAGTGTCTCATTGGAATAGGAATTGCTTTATTGATCCAATGAGTACCCACAACTAGTGTTGGAAATCAACCAGAATTTCATAGTTGATCATCTATCTTGTAAAACCCACTTGTCATCAACTAACAGTTGACTTGTAGGAAATATATTCATTATTATTTTAGCCCACTTCATGCCTACCAAACGAAAGAATGCGTAACCATCAGTTAAGAATGTGAAACAATTATAATGGCATCTGGTTTGAAATTCGATGACTCAAAAAAGGAAAACAAACTGCATTTTTTTGTGTTTCATGAGCGATATAAATGTTTTGAGGAAATTGTTAAAAAAACGGGGAATTACATTCAACAGCCCATTGATATCGGCATATGTGGAGTAAATCTCAGACCACCTACTTCATGCATATTGGCTGAATTATTTTTGCGTGCTGAAGGTGTACTGAAAGCCATAGAAAACACGTGGAAATTTATGGTGTTTATTGTCCTTTATTTGATTTTGCGCTTTGCTAGAAGTTCAGCATATTCTCACGCACACACGATAGACACATATAGTTATTTGTGTTATGGATATTCTGGTTTTCAATGAAACATTGTTGAGAAATCGCCATGAGAAGGGTTGAAAATGGCTGGTTATGCATTAGATCTATATAAATAATAACAAAACTTACAGCTCTCATCCACCCCAAACATTTCATTTATAGTCTTTATCAGACCACAAGGCCATGATAATCCACCTTGCTGGTTGTGTATTATTCTATGGGGCCAATATCCCATGTATCTGCTGACTCATCGTTTGGTGGTGTTAAGTGCCGTGTGGTGGTGGTAGAAGGCCTCTCCCTACTTTACCATAGTGCAGATTATATTTTCATTTCCTTTGGAATCATTGAGCCCATTTAGGTATCATTGAAAATGGAATTCTGCACATGCAAAGTTACAAATTTCATTACTTCTTATGAAGAGTCTCAATAAAACCGAGGCTCCCATTTTCTATCTGTAGTGTGTTCTTTGTTTCCAAAGGCAACCTTTTAGATTTTTAGCTCACCTGAGCCTTTAGGCTCATAGGTGAGCTTACAGTATAGGCAGGCTCTGTTGTCTGTTGTCCGACCGTCCATCCTCTGTCCGCCGTCCACCTCTTCAGACATAGTCTCCTCAGAAACCACTGGGCCAATCAAAGCCAAATTTCGTATGGAACTTCAGTGGGTAGGGGGAACAAAAGTTTTTTCACAGCATTTGGGTCAAATGACTCAGATGGTTGCCATGCCCATATATGGTAAAAACCCTTTAAAAATCTTCTTCTCTGGAACCAAAGGGCCAATGGCCCTGGTGCTTGGTATTTGGCATTGGGGACATGGGCCCAATAAAGTTTGAAAAAATTATAACCTTGAGTTGACCATGACATTTTTTACTGAAAGGTCAATTTTTTTACATAGACTCCTACAGGCAAAACTGTTTGTGTCATTGTAAGGATAAACCCTATTGAAAATGAAGAAAATCTGTTAAACATTATGGGAAAAGGGCCCTTTTAAAGATTTTTTTTTCTCGTTTATGCGATTAAGTCCAATTCTTTTGAAACTTGCAAAGATTAGTTAGTTGCATCGTCATAGACATCAAACCTATTGAAAATGAAGAAAATCTCTCAAATAGTTTTTGAAAAGAGACATTTGAAATTTTTAATTTTCCTATTGCATATACTAGTTATGTAGACAACATAGGCAGTCATTTACAACTTAAGAGTCGTGGGTTCAAATCCCAGAGGATTTTTTTTTCATTTTAATTTTTTATTACATCACTATATCATTTTTTATCTATAAATACTTGAACCCTCAAAAAACTGGAGAAACTCTGATAATTACTTTGGGAAAGAGAGATTTTTAGGTCACCTGAGCCAAAGGCTCAGAATGAGCTATTGTGATCACGTGCTGTCCGTAATCCATCCATCCACACCTTTGAACGACTTCTCCTCTGAAACCACTGGGCCAATTTTCTTTAAACTTCATGTGGAGCCTTCTGTTAAAGAGGGATTGGATTGAAAATTTGTACAAATGGTCACAGTTCGTTAATCAAGATGGCCACCATGCCCATATATAGTAAAAACACTTAAATATCTTCTTATCCAGAACCAAGAAAGCTACGAGACTGAATCTTGGTATATAGCATTATGGACTCAAGGTCTATCAAGTTTGTTCAAACTATGACCCTAGGTTGACCTTTGACCTTTTTATGGCAAGGTCAAATTTGCATACCCATGCTTTTGTATTTGGAAAATGTTGAAAAGTCATATTCTCAAAATGTATTAAAGACTAATGACTGAAACTTACAATGAGTGATTAAGGTAGTAAAACATTTTAGTTATAATCAAAATTTTGTCCCCTGGGGGTTATCTGTCCTCTCCCCTGGGCTATATACATGTATAAAATTGTGTAATTTTTAAATGTCTTCTTATCTGAAACC
Organism: Anodontia alba; assembly: GCA_964016985.1. Lineage (NCBI taxonomy): Eukaryota > Metazoa > Mollusca > Bivalvia > Lucinida > Lucinidae > Anodontia > Anodontia alba. The sequence continues at coordinate 86,884,318 of OZ024825.1, read as the reverse complement.
ACTTGAGCGGTTTTCACCAGATTTCACATGGAGCCTTCTGTCAAAAGGGTATTGCCAATTTGTTCAAATGGTTCCGTGCCATTGAACAAGATGGCCGCCATGCCCATATATGGTGAAAACACTTAAAAATCTTCTTCTCAGAACCAGGAAAGCTTCAAGGCTTTGGTATATAGCATTGAGGACTCAAGGTCTACCAAGTTTGTTCAAATGATGACCATAAGTTGACCTTTGACCTTTTTATGGCAAGGTCAAATTTGCATCCCAGTGCATTTGTATGGGAAAAATGTAGAAAAGTCTTTTTCTCAAAATGTATTAAAGACTGATGGCTGAAACTTATAACGGGTGATTAAAGTAGTAAAACATTTTAGTTATAATCAAAATTTTGTCCCCTGAGGATTTTCTGCTCTTGCCCCTGGGCTGTTTACATGTATAAAATTGTGTAATCTTTAAATGTCTTCTTTCTAGGAAACTGCTTGAGCAATTTTTACCAGATTTCACTAAGGGCCTTCTGTCAAAAGGGTATTGACAATTTGTTCAAATGGTTCCTCACTATTAGCCACCATGTCCATATATGGTAAACACTCGTAAAAACCTTCCTCTCCAGAACCAAGAAAGCTTTGGGGCTGAATCTTTATAGCATTGCTGTCTCAAGCTCTACCAAGTTTGTTCATATGATGATGGTAGGTTGACCTTTGACCTTTTTACGGCAAGGTCAAATTTGTGTCTCTGTAGATTTGTATGGGGGGAAAAATAAAAAATCATTTTTTTTTTTTAATATGTACTTAAGATTAATGGCTGGCAGAAACTTACAATGTATGATTAAAGTAGTAAAACTTTTTAGTTAGGATCAAAATTTTGCCCCCCCCCCCCCCCAACCCCCACACACACACCCCTAGGGGTATCTGCCCTTGCCCCTGGGCTATATTCAGGTATAAAATCATGAAATCTTTAAACGTCTTCTTCTCTGAAACCCCTTAACCAATTTTCACCAGATCTTACAAGGGAACTTCTAATGAATAATTAGTGGGTGGACTGAATGAATGAAGTTCAAAGCATTTATCCCTCTATTAATTGTTCACTGTTCACCTCAAACAGATTAAAAAAACTACCCACCTTCAGTAACTAGCATGACTTGGTCGTCTATCTATATTTGATTTATTTTTAAACACAACAAAACCTAAAGTTTGCATTTTAGGGCGCCAAAATAATCTGATTTCCAGATGAAGCTTGAAGCCTGTCTAACCCTGTGATTGCAATTATTTTCAATGGCAAATCGCTGATGATTTTCAGGATAATTTATGACAATTTACCTACCATCGAAGGCATGTGATTTGGAACAGTAGTGGCAGATGGCTCTGCTCAGGTCCAGGGTAGCCTTATAAACTGGACTGTTGCACTTTTTCAGAAAGCCAAAGTGCTTCCACACCACAAAGTGACTTTTTCCACCAGGAAAGTCAAATAACGTCTCTTTTGCAGCCATTCCGGAAGTTTTGAACCAGATGCAATTGCAGTAATAAAACCGAAATGATCAAAACAAATCGCAGTGTCCAAATGCAGATAAAAGCCCAAACAGAGTAATTTAATACGGAAAAAGTACCGATCACCAACTCGGAAGTCCAGAAACGAGCAATGCTTGATGATCTTGATTAATAGGCCGACAACACTAGTAAAAACACTTAAAAATCTTCTTCTCCAGTAGTGAGAAAGCTTTGAGGCTGAATCTTAGTATACAGCATTGGGGATTCAAGGTCTACCAAGTTTGTTAAAATGATGAGACTAGAATGACCTTTGACCGTTTTATGGTATGGTCAAATTTGTGTTCCAGTTGCTGTGGCAATACTGGAAGGATGTTGCATGGCATTTGCAAATATGCAATAGCCGTTTTTATCAGGTGAGCAAATTGTGGCCCATGGGCCTCTTGCTTTAAATAGTGCTTGTTTTCCCTATATAGGATATAGGATGAATTATTACTGATTAGGGTCATTATAATTATAGTTATGTACAATTCCCACTGATGACAAGATTTTTCTTGGTAAACTGGCCAGATGACCTTATGTCATGGCAAGGTTCCCATTTGTCCATGCATCCATCCGTCTTTGCATCTGTTGTCTGTACCTCTTGATACCATTTATTCCTGATGCAGGAAAGGCTTTAAGCTATTGCCAAACTACAAATTTAAAACTCCTGAAAGATTATGCTGACAACAAAATTAGTAAAACTAAAAGTCAATAGTTCACAGATAGGGTAGAAAACAATGTGGGATAAGGAGAAATTGCATATTATTAGCAGTTTCTCATTTTCATGCAGTGTTTTAAATAGAACTCTGCCATAGACACATTAAATTTTAGTAGTGCTTGGTAAGAGATTAAGTCTTTATTGAGACTTATTCAGCAGCCAATGCATGAAAACATAAGTAGTGTAGAAATTGTTTATAATAAGCGATTTTCCAGTTTGTGAAATTTGTTTTCTACGCAGTGTAATGACACATAATGATATTCACATTATTATAGATGTTCCCACTTTTTGGTTTGAATCATGAAAGTTGCATGAGAGGTTATTCTAAGCATTTTTCATGTGAAACCAGTCTTTTACTTGCAAAGAAAGTTATTGTACCATGGTGAAAACCGAAAAACAGATACTGTAATTCCCAGTAGAGCGATTGAGGCCCACAGGGGCTTCTTGTTTGGGGGCCCCATCTAATATTATCAAATTTGTATGGTCTTCTTGACTTCCCCCAAAAAACTGGATTCACACTGTCTGAAATATGGAACATAAGTGTGTTTGTTACTGGGAATAGCTGGTGCAAGATATGTCAGAAACTGGCTGTTGTAACCTGCTTAGTCATTTATGGCAAACAAGGTTGGATTCGTCAATTCAAGTCTGGTGGAATCACTCACATATGCCAGAGTGGTAGCTTCATGGGACCACATGGCAACTACCTCTCAATTAATTTCATGTGTGGGGTCAGACCACCTTACACTGCCCCCAGGAAAAGATTTGTATAAATTTATGATGTATATAATAAACATAAAACAGTCATATTCTTATGTTTTGTATAAAATAACATTTTTTTTTTTTGTAATTGTAGTTTATGCAAAACTTTTTATTCTATACTACTGCTTCATTACAGACAGGTTGAACTATTTTATTCCAATAACTGACTGAGTTCAGATATTACAAGATAATATATATGGTACTCTCTGGGCTTGTGGAAGGTAGCTGAATTGTTCAGTGACCTTTATCATATTTTCAAGGTCACACAGGCACTTTCAAACTCAAATTTTGATAGAAAAAGCTTGTGTGCTTACTATATCTTAAACCAATAGCAGGAATTTTACCAAACTAGCACATATACATCATTAGGACATGAGAGAGAAGTGATTAGGTTTTGGTGACCTTGACCTCATTTTTAAGGTCACTACATTTTAAAGACTCTAAAATTGTGCTCTCTATCTCATGAATCAATAGACGGAATTTGACTAAATTAGCACATATACATCATTGTGATTGGAGAAAGAAGTGATTAGATTTTAGTGACCTTGACCTCATTTTCAAGGTCACACTGGCACTGAAACTCAAATTTTGATAGAAAAAAGCTTGTGTGCACACTATATCTTGAACCAATGGCTGGAATTTTACCAAACTAGTACAGATACATCATTAGGATAAGGGAAAGAATGATTAGGTTTTGGTGACCTTGACCTAATTTTCAAGGTTGTTACATTATAAAGACTACAAATGAGCCTTGTGTGCACTCTATCTCATGAATCGATAGATGGAATTTGACCAAACTAGCACAGACACTTTATTGGGAAGGGTTTAAGAAGTTATTAGATTTTTATGATGCTTACCTCATTTTCAAGGTCACACTGGCACTTTGAAACTGAATGTTTTTTTTGTTTTTGTTTTTTTGGAAAAGCTTGTGTGCAGACTATTTCTTGAACCAATGGTTGGAATTTTACCAAATTAGCATAGATACATCATTAGGACATGGAAAAGAAGTGATTTGATTTTAGTGACCTTGACCTCATTTTCAAGGTCACTACATTTTAAAGACTAAAAATGAGCCTTGTGTACACTCTTTCTCATGAATCAATGGATGGATTTTGACCAAACTAGCACATATACTTTATTGGTAAGGGTTAAAGAAGTGATTAGATTTTTGTGACCTTTACCTTATTTTCAAGGTCTCACTGGCACTTTAAAACTCATTTGTTTTGGAAAAAAGCTGATGCGCACACTATATCTTGAACCAAATGGCTGGAATTTTACCAAACTAGCACAGGTACATTATTAGGACACAGAAAAGAAGTGGCTAGGTTTTGGTGACCTTGACCTCATTTTCAAGGTCACTACATTATAAAGATTAAAAATGAGCCTTGTGTGCACTCTATCAAATGAATCAATTGATGGAATTTGACCAAACTAGCACAGATACTTCATTGGGAAGGGGGAAAGAAGTGAAAATATTTTGGTGACCTTGACCTCATGTTTAAGATCCAACTGGCACTTAGAAACACAAATTTTGATAGATTTTGTGCATACTATCCATTGATTCAGTGTCACTTTGAAAATCAAATTTTGATAGAAAAAGCCTTAAGCCAGTTTTCTTTACTTGTCATTACTGTGCGGGGGAGAGGGGAGGGGGGTGGGGGGGGGGGGTAGGGAATCTAATAAGCACTGCTTATTAACTGTTTTCATTTTATCCAGGAAAAGATGACAGACTCAGCTGGGCTGACCACTATGGTTCAATTATGTCTGCAGCAGAAGTACGGGTTAAGAGGGAAAGTAATCCTGCAGAAGATGATATGTATATGGATATTGTACAAAAATTGGTAGCTAAAATACTTTTATTTTCAGTGCTTTGCATGCTGGGTAAAAATGTCAGCAGACAACAATTTGAAATATTTTTCTTATTTTTCCTAGAAAATAGGATTAGACACTAGATGCAAATTGTCTCCTAAGGAGACAATTTGCATGAAGTGACAGATCCTATTTTCTAGGAAAAATAATAATAATAAAATCATCAGTTTGTAACTGCTGAATTTGCTCATAGCATGGTTTTAAAGTGTTAACTTGTAACAAAGACTGAAACTATTGATGAATTTAGTTAACCTTTAAATACCACTCTCTGGGCAAATTCAGCAGACGACAAATTGTTGATGTTTTCCTTATTTTTCCCAGAAAATAGTGCTAGTCATTTCATGCAAATTGTCTCCTAAGAGACAATATGCATGAAATGTCAAATACAGTTTTCTGGAAAAAATAAGAAAAATTTCCAAAGTTGTTGTTTGCTGATTTTTTTTTTTTTTTTTTTTTTGCTCAGCATGCTAAGGATTTACCGGCATTAAAAATGTATAGTAAATGGTAAAATTTGTAAGGCTGAGTTTTTAAATAACTGATGCTTTATTATTTCTATTTTGGATTCACTGAGATATAAATGTGTTTGATGTAATATTTATTTTCCAAAAAGATTAACTGTTTATGTAGAAAATATTCAAAAATATTTATTTTTATACCCCGCCACTATCCTGTGGTGGGGTATTATGGTTTCACGTTTGGACGTCCATGTGTCTGTCCATCCGTCTGTCAGTCGTACATCCATAAACATCAATGGATTTTCACCAAACTTGGTATGTGCATTCATATTATGTAGATCTGGTTTGGGATTGCTAATGGGCAAATTTTGTCAAATTTTTATGGAGTTGTCTGCCCGCAACACGATAATGGCAGGGTATTAAAGTTTAACGTTTTTATTTGTGTGTTTTTATTAAATTTAAGATTTTCCGGAACAATAATCAGGTTTCTGACCAAAGAAAAGTCACTTTTATAACTTTGCACAGATACTTAAGTACAGTCCCTAAGAAGATGTTGAAAGCGAACTCTTAAGCAAAAGTCACCTGAGGGCACTATCAAGGCTTATGGACTGCCCGTAGGCCTGGGCCTCGACCACTGCCCGGGCCCTAGGGCAGTCCATAAATCTTGATAGTGCTTGAAGCTTAGGTTTCTATTGCTTTTAGTGCATTGAGCAACTACTATATACAGATTGAACATTTATTAACAATTAAACAGTCCAATATTTATATTTATAAATTAAAAACTGCAATTGATTGTGATTCTTTTCTTATTTAATTGTCTTTTTAAAAAAATAAATTAAAGAAAGAAAATAGTAAAACCAGTAGAGGGCTTTATAAGCTGGCAGAGTCCGACTGCTCTGAGGACCAACTATAACATGATAGTGCCCTCTTGTGCACTTACCCGCAGAATAGCGACTGTGATGCATTTCTAGCCAATAGAAAAGCATGTTACATTTGTGATATGCACTAAATTGGATTATTCCTCTGTTAACTTAGTCATACAAAACTCATATTTTTGTACGTCTTTGATTAACTAACTCAAAAATGAAACAAAACCAGGAAATCTTTTTAGCTCACCTGAGCATGTAGTGCTCAGTGAGCTATTCAAACTTCACAGGAATGATCCTTGGGAGGTATTTACTGAAAGGTGTTCAAAGAATTGGAATCTAAGCAGAACTCTAGTTGCCATGGCAAGCAAAAGAAAAAACTTTAAAAATCATCTTGTCAGAAACCACTGGACCGATTTCAATATAATTTGGCAGAAATGTTCCTTTGGTGATCCTCTACCAAAATTGTTCAAGTCATCATGATTCGTAAAAAACATGGTTGCCATGGGGCAGGGCTTATTTTCCCCATATTATCTACATAGAAAAATTTAAAAATCTTCTTATCAGAAACCACTGGACTAATTTGAATATAACTTGGCAGAAATGTTCCCTTGGTGACCCTCTACCAAGATTGTTCAAGCAGTCAAGATATGTCAAAAAACATGGCTTCTAGAGGGCGGGGCTTATTTTCCCTATATATCTGTATAGAAAACTTTAAAAATCTTGTCAGAAACCACTGGACCGATTTCAATATAAGTTGGCAGAAATGATCCTTTAGTGATCCTCTACCAAGATTATTCAAGCCATCATGATTTGTCAAAAAACATGGCCACCAGGGGGTTGACTGGGACCCATTAGGTTGACTGGGCCATAAAACCTCAACACAAACAAACAATTATAATATTCCATTAGGAAAAAACCCTTTGTCCCAATGTTAGTGTTGATACTTCTGAAATCTAAATAAAAAAAAACATTTGTTAAGAAAAAAAAAATTACTTGGCAGGAATGTTTTTTTGGTGATCCTCTACCAAGATTGTTCAAGTCGTCATGATTCGTCATAAAATATGGCCACCAGGGGGCGGGACTTATTATCCCTATATATCTATATAGAAAACTTTAAAAATCTTCTTGTTCATATGCCTATTCAACAACAAGTCACCTGTCAAGCACCTCACCCACCTGACCACCCTGCCTCCCTCCCCCATTCCCCCAGGCCTATAATACTTTACAAGCCATCATACCATTGTCTGTGCAAAGCACCACCAACTCCCTCCTAAGGTCTGTACAACAGTTGTTAAACCTCCAGCCTGTCATCCAAAAACATTCATTTTCAACAAATTTTAAACATTGACAGTTCTTTGAAGAGAAGATGATAGTCTTTTAGAATATACTATGTTGCATTAAATTGTTGAAGTTACTGATGATGGTTGGAGACAATGACACTCAGGTGAGAGAATTAGGGCCCTCTGGGCCCTCTTGTTTTCCATGTTAAAACTTACATTTGAGAGATTATAATCTTAAAGCTTGAATATATGTCAAAATATTGTATGGTTCAAAAAACTTTTTTTTTTTTTTTCAGATTGCTGTTATTGCTTCTGTGTGTTTTGCACTTAATTTTCTCCTAAGCAGTAAACACAAAAGTGCATGGACAGTAACACATTTTGCTAACAGACAATACATAATGTTTTTTTAGCTCACCTGAGCTGAAAGCTCAAGGTGAGCTTTTGTGATCACTCACCGTCCGTCGTCGTCGTCGTCCGTATGTCCGTCCGTCCGTCCATCCACAATCTTTAAACAACATCTCCTCCTAAACCACTGATTGGATTTTGACCAAACTTCACAGGAATGATCCTTGGTTGGTCCTCTTTCAAAGTTGTTCAAATGGTTCCGGTCCGTTGCATATCTAGGTCACAGGAGCTAAAAATAGATTTTTTAACTAAAAACTTAAAAAATCTTCTTGTCAGAAACCACTGGACCGATTTCAATATAATTTTGCAGAAATGTTCCTTTGGTGATCCTCTACCAAGATTGTTCAAGCCATTTGGATTCATCAAAAAACATGGCCGCCAGGGGGCGGGGCTTATTTTCCCTATATATCTATATAGAAAACTTTAAAAATCTGCTTGTCCGAAACCACTGGACCGATTTCAACATAATTTTGCAGAAATCTTCCTTTGGTGATTCTCTACCAAGATTGTTCAAGACATTTGGATTCGTCAAAAAACATGGCCTCCAGGGGGCGGGGCTTATTTTCCCCATATATCTGTATAGAAAACTTTAAAAATCTTCTTGTCCGAAACGTCTGGACCGATTTCAATATAATTTTGCAGAAATGTTCCTTTGGTGATCTTCTACCAAGGTTGTTCAAGCCATTTGGATTTGTCAAAAAACATGGCCACCAGGGTGCGGGGCTTATTTTCCCCATATATCTATATAGAAAACTTTAAAAATCTTCTTGTCTGAAACGAATGGACCGATTTCAATATAATTTTGCAGAAATGTTCCTTTGGTGATCCTCTACTAAGATTGTTCAAGCCATTTAGATTTGTCAAAAAACATGGCCGCCAGGGGGCAGGGCTTATTTTCCCTATATATCTATATAGAAAACTTTAAAAATCTTCTTGTCCGAAACCACTGGACCGATTTCAATATAATTTTGCAGAAATGTTCCTTTGGTGATCCTCTACCAAGATTGTTCAAGACATTTGGATTCGTCAAAAAACATGGCCGCCAGGGGGCGGGGCTTATTTTCCCTATATAATCTATATAGAAAACTTTTAAAAATCTTCTTGTCCGAAACCACTGGACCGATTTCAATATAATTTTACAAAAATGTTCCTTTGGTGATCCTCTATCAAGGTTGTTCAAGCCATTGGGATTCGTCAAAAAACATGGCCACCAGGGGGCGGGGCTTATTTTCCCTATATATCTATATAGAAAACTTAAAAAAACTCTTCTGGTCAGAAACCACTGGACCGATTTCCATATAATTTTGCAGAAATGTTCCTTTGGTGATCCTGTACCAAGATTGTTCAAGCCATTTGGATTTGTCAAAAAACATGGCCGCCAGGGGGCGGGGCTTGTTTTCACTATATATCTGCATAGAAAACTTTAAAAATCTTCTTGTCAGAAAACACTGGACCAATTTCCATATGATTTTGCAGAAATGTTCCTTTGGTGATCCTGTTGCAAGATTGTTCAAGCCATTTGGATTTGTCAAAAAACATGGCCGCCAGGGGGGCGGGGCTTATTTTCCTTATATATCTTTATGGAAAACTTTAAAAATCTTCTTGTCAGAAACCACTGGACCGATTTCCATATGATTTTGCAGAAATGTTCCTTTGGTGATCCTTTTGCAAGATTGTTCAAGCTGCCATGATTCGTTAAAAAACATGGCCCCTAGGGGGCGGGGTTAATTTTCCCTATGTAGAAAAATTTAAAAATCTTCTTGTCATAAACGACTGGACCGATTTCAGTATAGCTTGGCAGAAATGTTTCCTTAGTGACCCTCTATCAAGATTGTTCAAGCCAACATGATTTGTCAAAAAACATGGCCGCTAGGGGGTGCGGGGCTTATTTTCGATATAATTCTATATAGAAAACTTGAAAAAATCTTGTCGTCAGAAACCACAGGACTGATTTCAATATAACTTCGCAGAAATGTTTCCTTGGTGACCCTTTACCAAGATTGTTCAAGCCGTAATGATTTGTCAAAAAACATGGCCGCTAGGGGGCGGGGCGTATTTTCCTATATAATTTATCTATATAGAAAATTTTAATAGTCTTTTCAGAAAGCACTTGACCGATTTCAATGTAACTTTGCAGGAATGTTTCTTATGTAACCCTCCATCAAGATTGTTCAAGCCGTCATGATTCGTCAAAAAAAATGGCCGCCAGGAGTCGGGGCTTATTTTCCTTATATATCTATATAGAAAACTTTAAAACTCTTCTTGTTAGAAACCACTGAACCGATTTCATTATAACTGCAGAAATTTTTCCTTGGTGACCCTCTACTAAGATTGTTCAAGTAATCATGATTCGTCAAAAAACATGGCTGCCTGGGGCAGGGCTTATTTTCCCTATATATTTATATATAAAACTTTAAAAATCTTCTTTTCAGAAACCAATGGACCGATTTCAATACAACTTGGCAGGAATGTTTCTTTGGTGACCCTCTACAAAGATTGTTCAGGCCGTCATGATTCATCAAAAATCATGGCCGCTAGGGGGCGGGGCTTATTTTCCCTATATAGAAAACTTTAAAAATCTTCTCGTAAGAAACAGTTGGACCGAGTTCAATGTAACTTGGCAGGAATGTTGCTTTGGTGACCTTCTACCAAGATTGTTCAAGCCTTCATGATATGTCAAAAACCATGGCCCATAGGGGGGTGGGGCTTATTTTTCATATATATCTGCATAGAAAATTTTAAAATTATTCTTGTCACATACCCCATGACTGATTTCAATATTACTTGGCTGGAATGTTGCTTTGGTGAACCTCTATCAAGATTGTACAAGCAATCATGATTTGTCAAAAAACATGGCTGCCATGGGGTGGGGCTTGTTTTCCCTATATATCTAAATAGAAAACTTTAAAAATCTTCTTGTCAGAAACCACTGAACAGATTTCAATATAACTTGGTTGGAATGTTCCTTTGGTGACCCTCTACCAAGTTTGTTCAAGCTGTCATGATTCGTCAAAAAACATGGTCGTTAGGGCGTAGGGCTTAATAGCTATATAAAACTTTTTAAACCACTGGACCAATTTCAGTATAACTTGGCAGAAATGTTCCTTTGGTGACCCTCTTTTAAGAATCAGTTCAGGTCATCAAGATTTGTAAAAAAACATGGCCAGGGGTGTGGTGGAGGGGGGTGGGGGTGGTTAGTGCTATAAAGTTTATACAAAAATCCTAGAGCAGTGAACTTGGCTGAACTTTCAACAGTAAATATGCAAATCTGTTTGGTCAGGTGAGCGATATAGGACCATCATGGTCCTCTTGTTTTTTTTTCTTGCATAAAAAAAGCAAACAAAAAGTTTAATACCAGTTTTGATGGCCGGCCTTGGTAGCTCAGTTGGATGCGGTGTCCGACTGGAGACCAGGAGGTCCCGGGTTCAACCCCTGCCGAGGTCGGCAACATTCTTTCGTGGAGATTGATTATGAAATATTTTCTACGGTCATTCTCTCCCTTTCGCTGATTCAAGAAGGGCAGTTATCAATTTCTGGCGAAAGAATGTGCACAATACTGGTTAACCGCTTAGAGGACTAAGCCTGCCCAGTAAACGTGTGGTTAGGTAAACTGACCGCGCTCGACATGACCCCATTGGGTTGACTGGGCCGTAAAACCTCAACACAAACAAAAAAAAAACAGTTTTGATGAGGTAAGTATATGTGACGGTTAGAGAAATATTTTACTTTCTATCAAGCCTGCTTGGAATGTAAAACACAGTCACTTTTTACATTAGTGCATCTGTCCATGCATCCGTCACTCCATTCATTTATGTATATGTCCACGGATGAATATCTCCTCTCATACATGCCAGCACCCTCAAACTTCATCACTGCATGCATCCCACTGCGTTAGGTCATGCTGTTAGCAACATTAGCACAGAGCATTGGGATTTTGCAATGGCGTGCCATCAACTGTGCAGTCTAGTTCTTGATATTATGTCACTGTTATCGACTTTTGTTAAATATGCCCATGATTAGGCTTTTTAGGCCAGGCTCATATCTACCCTCCCATCACTGCATGCATTACACCTTCCCATGTCTTCTCTCTTGAAATTAGGTCACTGATCCATTTTTGTCAAATATGCCCATGATCAGGTTTTCAAAGCCGCCTAGGCTTGTATTTGCACTCCCATACACACAAGCATTCTCTAACTTCATCTCTGCATGCATTACACCATCTCATGTCATCTGTCTTGTAATAAGGTCACTGCAAACCACTTTTTAGCTCACCTGAGCACAAAGTGCTCTAAGTGAGCTATTGTGATAGGCCTCTCCATTGCCCATCGTCCGTCTATCCATTCCTCCATCTGTACATATGCCAGGTACATTAGGAGGTTAGCGTTTGTATTGGTGTCTGGTTTACTCTGTCCTTGTGGGGTTAACAATTATGTTGTGGGGTTGACAAATGGATAGAAATGGTAGTTGTGGGATTAAAGATAAAAAAAAGATCAAAGGAATAACCACATAACGTACCTCTTGTAAGAATGTCTGTCCGTTGTCAACTTTTGGTTTAAACAACTTCTTCTCCAAAACTGCTGGACAGATTTTATAATAATTTCACAAAAATGTTCCTTGGATGACCCTCTACCAAAATTGTTCAAACCGTTACGGTCCATTGCACATCTAGATCACAGGAGCTAAAAATAGAGTTTTTAACTGAAACTTAAAAAATCTTCTTGTCTGAAACCAGAAGGCCCAGGTCTTTGATATTTGGTGTGTAGCTTCATCTGGTGGACCTCTACCAAAGTTGTTCAAATTATAGCCCTGGGGTCAAAAATGGCCCTGTATCGGGGGTCACTTGTTTTATATTGACACATGGCCATATAGGGAAAAACTTTAAAAATCTTCTTAAGCAGAAGGCCCAGGCCTTTGATATTTGATACATAGCTTCACCAAGTGAACCTCTACCAAGGTTGTTTGAGTTATTGCCTTGGAGCCAAAAATGGCCCATCCCTGTGGCTGACATGTTTTACATAGACTTATATGGAGAAAACCCTTAAAAATCTTCTTATCTGAAACCAGAAGGCCCAGGTCTTTGATATTTGGTACATAGCTTCACCTAGTGGACCTCTGCCAAGATTGTTCAGATTATAGCCCTGGGCCAAAAATGGCTCTGCCCTGGGGCCGACATGTTCTACATACACTTGTATAGGAAAAAACTTTAAAAATCTTCTTGTCTGAAAGTGCAAGGCCGAGGCCTTTGATATTTGGTATGTAACATTGCCTTTGATGTGAGTGTTCAAATTATGCCCCTAGGGTGAAAAGAGGCCCCACCCACAAGGGGGCGGGGGTTGTGGTCACTTGTTTTACATAGAGCAAAACAACCATTGGCATTGATTAGGCCTAGGACTATCAGTGTAATAGGGACAATGGACCTGAGGAGTAGATGACCTTTAAGTCAAAGGTCAAGGTCACCATAACCTTTAGTACCAGAAAATCTTATAATTCTGCAGTGCTTATGGTTAGGACTTTCAAACTTAGTAGAGATGTTGGTCCTTACTAGTAGATGATCCTGAGGGCAAATGTCAAGGTCACCAGGACTGTTAGTACTAAAAATCTTGATAACTTGGCAATGCTAGGGGATAGGCCCTTCAAACTTAGAAGGGATGTTTGTCCTCACCAGTAGATGACACTGAGGGCAAAGGTCGTGGTCAAGGTCACCATGACCTTCAGTCCTAAAAAACTTATAATTCGGCAGTGCTTGAGGCTAGAACACTTGAATTTAGTTGGTATGTTGGTCTTGACCAATAGATGACCCTAATGACAAAGGTCAAGGTCACAGTGACCTCTAGTACAAAACAAGCTTATAACTCGACAGTGCTTGGGGCTAGGAACCTCAAACGTCATAGGGATGTTTCTTCTGACCAGAAGATGACCCTGAGGGCAAAGGTCATGGTCAAGGTCACCATGACTTTAAGAACCACAGCAATGCTATGTATAACATGATTCAGGTGAGCGATATAGGGCCGTCATGGCCCTCTTGTTTCTGATATGCCCATGATCAGGTTTTCAAGGCCAGGCTCATATTTGCACTTCCATACACAACAGCAGTCTCTAATTTCATCACTGCATGCATTCCACCATCCCAGGTCTTCTCCTGTGAAACAAGGTTAGCATGACCTATTTCTCCTAAAGTCTAACTGTTCTCAGCTTTTCAGGGGTGCATGTGCTCATAGCTCCAGATAAGGCACCTATTTCTACTAAAAGTGTTAATATTTTTCTTATTTCTACATGAAAACAAATTATGTTATGGGTACTCATTAGAAGGACCTCAGTGAGGTGCTTCTAATGAATACCCACAGCATACATTTTTGTGGAGAAATCAGAAAAATATTTTTAGGATACCCTTTCTTATCTGGAACTATGTGTGCAGGCCATTCTGGACATGCACAGTTCACATAGACCAGAAGATAATTTTTTATTGTGATCACTTACCATCTGTCTTCATCGTCTGTCTGTCTGTCCGTCCATCCACAATTTCTTTAAACAACATCTCCTCCTAAACCACTGAGCCTGTCAGTTTTAATCAAATTTCACAGGATTGTCCTTGAGTGATACTGACTTAAAATTGTTCAAAGATTTGGAATCCATGCAGGATTCTGGTTGCCAAAAGAAAAAAACTTTAAAAATCTTCTTGTCCCTAAAACTGGTTGTTGTTAAATGTATAGTAAAACAGGCCCCGAGGTTATAAAACTTTTTTCATGCTCAGATGAGCATGAAATTTGTCCTGCTAATAAATCCTTTATTACTGACAAATGCAAATTCTTTCTTGCTAAATGTAGCTGACATGAAATTTTCTCTGCTAATAAATATGAAAATGCGAACTATTGTGGGCATTTTCATATTTATTAGCAGAGAAAATTTCATGCTCAGCTGAGTTAACCTTTAGACTGCTACAGGCGACTATGGTCGCCCTGGAGGGGTCTGTCAACTCTAAAGCCTGTCATACTTACTATACACCACATGCAACCATTCAGAGCAAGTGTTCTCATACAGGAGTGAACCTACTTTCATACAAACACGCCACTTTTTATTAGATAGTCAGGTGCTGGATTTTACCCACACTAATAAAGACCGAGAATACCGAATTTGAAGCTGCAATTAATTTCAGTACTCACTTTAACAGGTTGATCATGATTTTCTGGAGAAAAAGCCCATAACACCTTAATCATTTCCAGTGAGGAAGAAGTAGGAATAACAGTAGAACCTATGTATGTCACTGGTTTTATTCGCAATAGTACACAGTAGGGGCTGGTCTCTTGTAATTTGTTGTTTTTTTAAGTGTCTTAAATGGTTCCCAGTTTACATGTGACTATCCCATGACTTTCTAGTCACTTGACCATCCTCTTGCCAGTAAAATGGCCACCTACGATCGGCAAATTATATGTGAAAATTCCATGTAAATCGAGGCAAAATTTAGGGAGTAATGGTTTCTCAAGTAGGGGTACCCCCTCTTACAGGCCTGATTCATTTTTTTCCTAACACGCTAAGGGTTAACAGAAAGCCAATGAAAAATTAGAATCCAAAAAGTTAGCCTGAATTTTATGTTTTGGGGTTGAATTTGACACAAAAAATGCAAAATCACATTTGTTATTTTTTTCTAGTTAACCTTTAGACTGCTACAGGCGACCTGGAGGGGTCTGTCAACTCTAAAGTCATACTTACTATACACCACATGCAACCATTCAGAGCAAGTGTTCTTAGACAGGAGTGAACCTACTTTCATACAAACAGTCGGGTACTGGATTTTACCCACACTAATAAAGAGCGAGAATACCGAATTAGAAGCTACCATTAATTTCAGCGCTCACTTCAACAGATTGATTACAATTTTCTGGAGAAAAAGCCCATAACACCTAAATCATTTCCAGTGAGGACGAAGTAGGAATAACAGTAGAACTATGTATGTCACTGGTTTCATTCGCAATAGTACACAGTAGGGGCTGGTCTCTTGTAATTTGTTTGTTTTTTTTTAAGTGTCTTAAATGGTCCCCTGTATACACGTGACTATCACGTATCTTTCTAGTCACTTGACCATCCTCTTGCCAGTAAAATGGCCACCTACGATTGGCAAATTATATGTGAAAATTCCATGCAAATCGAGGCAAAATTTAGGGAGTAATGGCTTCTCAAGTAGGGGTACCCCCTCTTACAGGCCTGATTCATTTTTTCCTAGGGTTAAGCATGAAAAAAGTTTTATAACCTCGAGGCCAGCTCTTTGGAAATCAGAAGAGTGACTGTTATAGGATTGTGGCTGTTGTTGAGAGGTGACTATCCTTCGAGGTTCCACTATATACAGCAAGGAACCAGATAAGAGGGGGTATCCACAAAAAATATTTTTGTTTTTTTCAACAAAATCATTTGTTGTGGGTGGGTACCCATTAGAAGTGCCTCAGCGAGGAATTTTTACCCACACTAATAACTTTTTACTTTTTACTTTTTACTTTTTACTTTTTAGCTCACCTGAGCCAAATGCTCCAGTTGAGCTATTATCATCAAGTGCATCAAGTGCAGACCATTGTCTGTCCGTCCATCCATCCATTCATCCATCTGCCCTTCATCTGTCTGTCCACACCTTTGAATGACTTCTCCTCTGAAATCCTTTCTTCAAATTTCATGTGGAGCCTTCTGTTGAAGGGGGATAAGGGGGATTGAAAATTTATACAAATTTATACAAATGGTCATAGTCCGTTAATTAAGATAGCCGCCATGTCCATATATGGTAAAAACACTAAAAAATCTTCACCAGAACCAAGAAAGCTTTGAGGCTGTATCTTGGTATATAGCATTGAAGACTCAAGGTCTACTAAATTAGTTCAAATGATGACAGTAAATTGACCTTTGATCTTTTTATGGCAAGGTCAAATTTGCTTCCCTATACATTTGTATGAAGAAGATGCTCAAAAGTCATTTTCTCAATATGTTTTAAAGACTAATGGCTGAAACTTACAATGCATGATTAAAGTAGTAAAACGTTTTAGTTACAATCAAAATTTTGTCCCCTGGGGGTTATCTGCCCTTGCCCCTGGGCTATATACATGCATAAAATTGTGTAATTTTTAAATGTCTTCTTTTCTGAAACTGCTTGACCAGTTTTCACCAGATTTCACATGGGGCCTTCTGTTGAATGGGTATTGACAATTTATTCCAATGGCTCGGTGCCATTGAACAAGATTGCCACCATGCCCATATATGGTAAAAACACTTCAAATCTTCTTCTCCAGAACCAAGAAAGCGTTGAGGCTGAATCTTGGTATATAGCATCAGGGACTCAAGGTCTACCAAGTTTGTTCAAATGATTGCTGTAGGTTGACCTTTGACTTTTTTCTAGCAAGGTCAAATTTGTGCCCCCTTACATTTGTATGGGGAAAATGTTGAAAAATCATTTTCTCAATATGTATTAAAGAGTAATGGCTAAAACTTACAATGTATGATTTAAAGTAGTAAAACATTTCAGTTACCATCAAAATTTTGCCATTGCCCCTGGGCTATATACAGGTATAAAATCATGTAATCTTTAAACATCTTCTTCTCTGAAACCGCTTGACCAGTTTTCACCAGATTTCACATGGGTCCTTCTATCAAAGTGGTTTTGACAATTTGTTCAAATTGTTCTGCACCACTGAACAAGATAGCCGCCATGCCCATATATGGTGAAAAAAAAAAAAAAAAAACACTTAAAAGTCTACTCCTCCAGAACCAAGAAAGCTTTATGGCTGCATCTTGGTATATAGTATAGAGGATTCAGGGTCTACCAAGTTTGTTCAAATGGTGATCCTAGGGTAACCTTTGACCTTTTTATGGCTAAGTCAAATTTGCGTTCCCATACATTTGTATGGGGGAAAAGTTGAAAAATCATTTCCTCAAAATATATTAAAGACTAATGGCTGAAACTTCATTTTTTCAGTGTATGATTAAAGTAATAAAACTATTTAGTTACCATCAAAATTTTTGGGGTTATCTGCCCTTACCCCTAGGGTATGTATATGTATAAATTCCTGAACTCTTTAAACGTCTTCTTCTCTGAAACCGGTGACCAATTTTTACCAGATTTTACCTGGGGCCTTCTGTCGAAAGGATGTTGACAATTTGTTCAAATGGTTCTGCATCATTGAACAAGATGGCTACCATGCCCATATATGGTAAAACACTAAAAAAACTTCTTCTCCAGAACTAAGAAAGCTTTGAGGCTGAATCTTGGTATACAGCATCAGGGACTGAAAGTCTACTAAGTTTACTAGCATGACCTTTGACCATTTTACTGTATGGTCAAATTATCAATAGTTGCTGTGGCAATACTGGAAGAATGTTGCATGGCATTTGCAGGTATGCAATATTTGTTTTTATCAGATGATTGAATCATTGCCCGTGGGCCCCTTGCTTGGTTGAAAAAAGTACCTTCTCTTGAGCTATGGTTTGATGCATGTTATAATACTCTTACAGGAATCAATTCCAAACATAAAGATGGAGCAGGAGAGACTAGTAACAAAGATTCTGTCAGACAACCAGGAACTGCTGCAGGATATGATAGAGGATGACGGTAAGTAAAATGTTGTCTTACATTCATAGCTCTAGGATAAAGCGCTTTCTTCAACAAAAAGTACTGATATTTTTCTTATTTGTCCATAAAAACATATGTTGTTGGTAGTACTCATTACAAGCACTTTGGCAAGGCACTTCTAATGAGTACCCACAACATATTTTTTTGTGGAGAAATAAGAAAAATATTATGTGTATACCCCCTCTTATCTGGAACAATGCTTACATTACTTTAAGTGAACAGTCATCAATATCCAGAGGAGATAGGAGGGATTCCAAACCCTGTGAAGATATTTCATTGTCTCTCTAGGATGCCAATGACATATTCTCTTCTTGGGGATATATGTGGTTAAACTATTTCAGATAAGAGTGGTTTCCTGATGTTTTCTTGACAAATTCA
This sequence comes from Anodontia alba, assembly GCA_964016985.1. Classification (NCBI taxonomy): domain Eukaryota; kingdom Metazoa; phylum Mollusca; class Bivalvia; order Lucinida; family Lucinidae; genus Anodontia; species Anodontia alba. The sequence goes on along the minus strand of OZ024825.1, from coordinate 86,865,465 downwards.
TAATGTGGAGTTTTAGTTTTAACTAGTGTTGGGAATCGGAGAGGAAAATCACAATTGATTATCGGGAAAGTAAAACTGATTGATTATCGATTATGCAATCAGATATCCCATAAATGGCATCAGATAACAAGTCATTATAGCATATGAGCTTTATGTTTCTATATAACTTAAAATGCAACAGCATATAATAGCATAACTAGACTAATTGAAGATATAGGTTGTTTCAAGACAAAGCAGATTTTGAAGCCAGGTTTCTAATCAATGTGTTTTTCATAATACCCTTAATTTGTAGGTCTCATTATGACCTTTGGACCACATTTCTACTAAAAGAATTTCAAATAACTGACAGTGAAAAAAAATTATCAATAGTTGCTGATTGTAGGCTCATCCGATTAGTTTTCAATTATTTCGATTAATCGGCACAATACTAGTTTCAATGCTCAGCTCTCTGGGTAAAATTGTACCCTATCTGCTCAGGCCTGTCTGTGTGAATACTTAGGGTAAATTTTGTGTGTTTTCATAGAGAAATAAAAAATATTAATGTCTTTATTGTAAAACTAACAAAAAGCAACTCTCTCATTTCCACACTCCTCAAACTCTAATTTGGTGGCTTGGGTTATCCAGGTCTTTGTGTCCTTTTGTGAATATTTCAGGTATATAGATCAGTAGAATAATGCATAGCATGCAGGTAAAAAATTTCATCCAACAACATTGTAAAATATTTTTTTTTTTTATTTTACGATAAAATATCTTTTTGGTGTCTGCCGATTTTACCCAGAGAGTGTTAAAGGTTAAATGATCTAGGCCCAGTTGTTCAAAACTTAACCAAGTTGTTAGCTCACATGACGTTAAAATTTCTATCTTGAAATATGGCAAATACGTTGATATTTTTTGCTGACAAAATGTGAGTAGCTTTTGCATTGCAAAAGCTACTCACATTTTTGCAGCAAAAATATCAACGTATTTCAAAATACCTTAGCTACAACCATTAACAAATTTGTCATTAACGAGCTCATTAAGCTAACAATGCTTTGAACATCTGGGCCCAGGACAGTTCTCTTAAGGGGACTGGATACACTTTGTAGGTTTTCTGCTATTTCTACCAAGGGAGACAACTTTTGTGACTTCTTGTTTGCTTTCATGTACACCAGTTCCCTTTTGAAAAGGTGTCTACTCTAAAAGGAAAGAATTTCCTCACGAAGGGAGGAATGTTTTTTTCTTTCAGAGTAGATCTCTTTTCAGATGGGAGCAAAAACGATTTTGAGAGAGTTGTCTCTCTTAACCTTTACGACTCTCTGGGCATCTTCAGCAGACCACAAATTGATGATATTTTTCCCAGAAAACAGGATTTGACATTTCATGCAGATTGTAGTCTAGAGTCACTGAATTGTATTAAGATCATTTCTGAAGATAAGAAGTGTATTCCAGATAATAGCTTTACCCTAAGTATTTGGACAGACAGGCCTGAGGAAACATTATAGACCCAGATCAGATGCTGCAGAACACAACATTTGATCATGATTTACACTATTAACACATTAACAAGTACTGATGGACTTGTACAAATTTTAGGACAAGTATGATAAGGTGTCAGAATATTTAGGATAAATACAATATCTTTTTTATTTCTCAACAAAGACATATGTTGTGGGTACTCATTAGAAGTGCCTCAGTGAGGCACTTTTTGTGACTACCCATAATATACGGTGTCATGGAGAAATAAAACAAATATTAATACATTTTGGTTGAAAAAAAAGGGGTCTTATTTAGAGGTCAGTAAGACTGGTATATTTTTCTTCAGTGATTCCAGTAGACACAGATTTTGAGAAGCAGACAAAAATTGCAGCTCCAGTTAAAGCAAGACCAGCTCCACGTAAAAAACGTGAGATACGGGTGTTTGTCTCCAGTACCTTTAAAGATTTCATGGACGAAAGAGAGGAAATCATCAAGAAAGCTTTCAGAGAGGTCTGTTACTTTGTTTACAGAATTTGAACTGTGCTTTCTTGAAAGTTTTTGCAGATATGATTACTTTTTGTTGTACGTAAATTTCTTGAGAATGCCTGTTGGTTTTGAGGTATTACTTTTTTTTTGTGCAGAAATTATTTTTTGAGAATGCATATTAGTTTAGAGGTTTCTTTTACTTGAAGTTAGCTCTAGATAAGAGGGGTATCTAAACAAATATTGATGTTCCTCAACCTCAGGTGAGGGGGACATTGTTTCTGGTGCGGATCCTGTTGGTGTTGGCATCTGCATCGGTGATAGCGTCACACTTTCTTATTTACACAATATCTTGTGAATCAGTTGTTGGATTCTTACCAAATTTGAATGAATATATAATTGGGACATAACAAAGAACTGATTAGGTTTTGGTGACCTTGACCTAATTTTCAAGGTCACAGCAGTAGAAAGTACTGAAAATTCTGTAACACTTTCTTGTCTGCACAATATCTTTTGAACCAGTGGTTAGATTCTAACCAAATTTTCATGAATATATAATTGGGACATAACAAAGAACTGATTAGATTTTGGTGACCTTGACCTAATTTTCTAGGTCATAGCAGTACAAAAGCTGGAAATTCACAGCGGGGGACATCTGCTTTTTCTGAAAACACTGTTACTAGTTTTCTCATTTCTCTGGGAAAACATTTCTCCATGCGGTACTCAGTAGATGTGCTTAGTGAGGTTCTTTGAGGGACTACCATATGCTAGAACTGAACTACTCTGCTTTTAGAAAGTGTTTTTTGCCTGGCACTTTACACAAAAGAAGTAAAATTGCAAACATGATTTTGTCATGATTTAATTAATCTTTTGTCATAACTATCTGAGCAAGAATGTTTTATTCTATTCATTGGTTTAAAAAAAATCAAATATTTTCATGTTTCCCCATAGTAAAAATGGCTGCAAATTATGCAGAAATAGGTAGGGTAGGTATATTGGAGGCAGATTTTTAACAAATTCCACTTGTCCAAGTTTTCTGAAATTTTCCTAATAATGACATGAGACATTAATCATTCAAAATCAGCAAAGACATATAAAAGTATTTTTTAGTTAAATTTTCAAAAAATCATTTTACTATAGAAATTGCATAAGTCAGCCCAATTTTTGGCTATAAATTTAAATTTAGGATGAATATTTGAGAACAAAACACAGAAACAGAAAGGACAAATGATTTCTGATAAGATATGGTCAGTCAGAACAAAATATTTCCATTTGAAATAAAACACCAAGCACAAATGTCTTTCCAAGTGATGTTGAAAGGACAGTTATTGCTTAAAACGTGTAGCTGCATATAACAGCTGTATTGATATTACCTGACAGTCATTTCTGATATCTAAACACTACAAGAATGAGTTTTATTTTTGTAGATTTTATCGATGTGTAAATACATGTGAATCACACAGTCTGAATAAAGCCCAAAGGCTTTATGTTAAGTGGACTTAATGTTTAATTTGATTATCACAAAACTAAAATTCTTTTCTTATAATCAGATCTTGGTCATATTTACAAAGAAAACTTGAGTAAAATAGCTTATCTTATAAATCTGCACAAAGAAAATAATTCAAAGATTCCTCCCCAGATGTTTTATTTAAGTGTAAGTGCTGTTTGTAGCAAACATATGTCAAGCTAAACTTATATTGCCTTTAGGTCTTAATTATACCATGGTTTGTGCACATGTACAATGCAATAATGCACGAGCATGAGCATGAGTGAGTGCATTATCGCACATACATGCCGTATTCGCCCCATTTAGCGCCCTGGGTGCTAAAAAAATTGGAAAGAGGGGGCGCCTATTAGGAACAACAATGTTGCAAGAACGGCGATTTCTTAAATCGAGTACACGCAGTAGCTTCATCATCAGAATATGTGTAAAGGTATACTGTGTACACACGGTGTAGTAAACACCGTCATAGTAGCTATTTATAGATCAGGTGTGCTGACCCATATTGTAAAATGGGAGTTGATAAAACACGTGGCCACTATTGCAACTGGGGTCTGTAAACAGCCTGCAACAGCCCGGTCGCGGGTATCGTTGATAGAGTTTATAGGCAGATCGGGCATGTTGCTGTCTGCAACAGTTTACTGACGCGAGGGACGTTTTTTTTTTCTTCTGGGTACATTATTTTCCCTTCCGAGAGCCCCATTTGTAAAACAGTCAGTTTTGGACGAATCCAAAATTCGGAAGGGTTGACAGCGTCCGTTTCTTTTCTTTCTTTCATTTTTTTTTTTTTTAAGTAACTAAGCGGGGTGTGCGAAGTGAAATAATATCAAGAAGAGTAGTTTTAATTTTGAGGCTTGGCTAAAGCATTATCAGCGCGATATTGTTTGGCAGCAAAACTCTCTCTGTTGTGAAAGTGGGAAAGTCTGCTTCCGCAATGTGGGAAGCTAATTGTTTTGACCACGTGTTTTGAATACACAAAAGTTGTGACATTGCATATTATCAATTTGCAGATTTCATGTTATAAAAGACGTTTGAACCCAAGTGGAAGGAGACACTGCCAGAAAACTTAATAACCGAACATGATAAATATGCAAGGGAAACATCTCCGTTGGATGTGTACCGCGCGAAATTAGTAAAACTGATGCTTTTTTTCATGAAACATAGTGGAAGCATAAATGTGTAAAGTGATAAGCAGTCAACACAGATGCATTGAGATAGCGGAGGGCTTTAAAATGCCTTTTATGTTAAGCTTTACAGCAGATCCGGCAATAAAGGCTGAAATCTTTACTTTCGGTAAGTGAAAAATATTTTTTCTCCGACTGCAGAAGGGGGTGCTAATAACATTTTTCTTGGAAAAACAGTGAGGGGGAGCTTATAGGGGCAGCAGCCCTACATGGGATGAATACGGTAACTGATTTATCACATTTTCATGCATGTAGATCATCTACATCACGAGATATTTCATGCTGAATGTTGGGAATTTAGGCTACTATGTGATAATTTGACATAAGTATTAGTTTGAGGTATCAGTATTTGAGATAATGGGAGTATGCTGTATAAATTTTGTAAAACAACTATTTTTTTGTTCCAGATAAATCGTATTTGTGCTGACAGAGGGGTATTTTTTACATACGTTGACCTGCGCTGGGGTATTACATCAGAACAGACAAGTTATGGAAAGACAATTGCTATCTGTTTGCAAGAGGTAGGACAAATGTTCTGTGTTTGCAGCATTATCATAACTCAAGATAAGGCACAAAAAGTACTGATATTTTTCTTATTTTCCTACAAAAACATATGTTGTGGGTACTGATTAGAAGAGGCACTTCTAATGAGTACCCATAACATATGTTTTCCTGGAGAAAAAATGTTTTGTGGATACACCCTTCTATCTGGAGCTATGATTATCTACTGAGGTGGCCCCAGATCCTTCTAACTCACAACTAGCTGGCCTCAGTGGCTCAGTCAGATGCACGTCCGACTGGTGATCAGGAGGATGTGATTTCCATCCCCACCAGGTCCGGCAGCAATCTCTCATGGTGATTGATCATGAAATATTTTCTACGGTCATTCTCTACCTTCCGCTGATTCAAGAAGGGCAGCTATCAGCTTCTGGAGAATGCGGCATCTGATCAGGGTCTACACTGTCTGCCATACATACAGCAATATTTAAGACATATCAACAGGTGGTAGAATGGACTATTTCAAATTTTAGAACAAGTATGGTAAGTAGATATAATGTCTCAATACTTAGGGTAAATACAGTACATGTCCACAAAAATGAAGGAATAGTCTATAGGTCTCTAGGCAGTATGGATCATCAGGTTAGTATGGACACTCATTTTCATATGAAGCACAGTGCAGGAAAAAGGGCCTTATGCCATATTGCAAACAATGAAGTTTCAGATTAGTATGCACATCCTTACAGTCTGATCCAGGGCCCAGTTGTTCAAAGCATCGTTAGCTTAACAAGCTCGTTAAGGGTCATTTCATTAACTGTTTTAGCGGATTCAATATACAATATTCTGATATTTTTTTGCTGAAAAAATGTGAGTAGCTTTTGCACTGCAAAAGCTACTCACATTTTTTCAGCAAAAAATTCCAGCATATTTGCGTATCACTCGATGTAAATTTTAACTAACAATGTCGTTAGCTTTGAACAACTGGGCCCAGGACAAGAGATAAGGGGAGTATCTGAGTAAAATACCCATAAGATTTGAGCAAATGCTCAATTATTTTAAAAAACTTGGGTATTGATACCCAATTGATTTGACAGAATACCAAATTATTTCCAAACTCAGTTTTTAATACCTAAATCAGGCTTTTTTGTGCTCTTTCTTTCTGTTTTATAAGTTTTACCCAATTAATTTTCATTTTGCGGGGTATCTGTACTCAAACCGAAAAATGATAATATGATTTTACCCAATCGATTAAATTTTGATGAGGTGAAATACCCAAATGACCTCAAAATTATCTGTTGCTCTGGTCTCTGATCTGAGCATTCTCTGTTCGTCAACATATACTGCAGTGTCCATTGATTCTGTAAGCGGGCAATGAAGGCCCATATCAGCTCGCAGGAATCTGCAGGCAGGCTGATCTGGGCCTGTTTTGTCCTAAAATTGCATAAGGGACCTTTTCATGTGTTGTGCAGTATATGGCAGTTTCACAGGCGGGAAACCATCCATATGTAACCTCACTAACATATCGGGGCCCAGTTGTTCAAAACTAACAATGTCGTTAGCTAACGTTATATTAAAACTTTGATCATTAAATATGGCATATATGCAACATGTAATATTTTTGCTGAAAAAATGTGAGTAGCTTTTGCATTTGCAAAAGCTACTCTCATTTTTTCAGCAAAAATACTTGTGAATTAGATATTGTACTTACTAGAACAGTTAACATTTTGGCCACTAATGAGCTCGTTAAGCTGACGATGCTTTAAACAATTGGACCCTGATATTTTACACTTCACTGACTGTCTGATAAATGTGAAACTTTTCAGATTGATCGATGTCGACCATATTTCATCTGCCTGCTGGGAGAGAGATTTGGCTGGTCTCAGAAGTCAGGAACCCCAGATGAACTGTTGAACACCAGTTATGATTATGCCATAGACAATTACAAGAAACTTAAGTGGATTGATGAGTTTAGATATGATTCAAGTGTTACTCAGGTATGGTATTGTTATAAAATTTTGTACATCTGCTTTTCTAAAAAAATGGTATAATACAATACAAACAGTGCAGACCCTGATCAGGGTCTACACTGTTTGCCATTTTAACAAGTATTTTGTGACACAAATATAGGCATAAAAAGTTTGGAATAAAATGTTTGAAATTTTGACATTTACCAAGTTTGCAAGGCTACATATAAGAATGGGGAGCTGTTGTGATCACTCAAGGTCCGCTGTCGTCATTGTCGTCGTCCATCCACAATTTTTTTTATACAACATCTCCTCTTCAACCACTAAGCCAAATTTTAACTAAATTTCACAGGATTGATCCTTAGGTGATATGGACTGAAAATTGTTCAAAGATTTGGAATCCATGCAGGATTCTGGTTGTCAAGGCAACCAAAAGAAAAAAACTTTAAAACTCTTCTTGTCAGAAACCACTGGACCAATTTCAATATATTATAGCAGAAATGTTCCTTTGGTGACCCTCTACCAAGATTGTTCAAGCCATCATGTTCGTCAAAAAACATGGCTAATTTTCCCTATACGAGGGTCGTGCAAAAAGTTCTGTCACTAATAGGCTTCTTTAGTTCTATCCCAGGTATATTTTAAAATGCTTCACTGCACTTTAATGGTGTGTTGAATAGCTAATGACACCCGTTTATTTCCTGCAAATTGCTTTCCAACTGACCGAGTTATTTCAAATTGAAATAGATGCAGTCATATACACTGCCCAATTTACTTGTTACATTGGAACATGGACCAGAACACTGAAATTTGTAGCTATATTAAATGCCGCATTAGGCTTAATATAGATTCAAAGCAGATATTTAATGAATTGTGTGGTATATATGGACCTCAGACCATTTTATTGCACACAGTTTTTAGGTGGGTTAAAGCTTTTAAAGCTAGGAAATTTTCTGTAGAGGATGATAACCGTCCTGGAAGGCCTAAAACCTCTGTTACCAAGGCTAACATTGCTGCTGTAAAGATTGTGGTCGAACAGGATGCGTGATTGTCTGTCAAAGATATAGCTAGTTTTACTGGCATATCAAAGGCAGTGTGCAAACAATTCTGAAAAAGCGTTTGGACCTGAGAAAGGTTTGCACTAGGTTGGTACCTCATTTGCTCACTGAGGAGCAAAAGACACAATGTCTTAAATGTGCCCGGGAACTTTTGAAAACATACAAAGGCTGTAATAGTCGGGTTATTTCTAACTTGCTAACAGGTGATGAAACCTGGATGCACATGTTTGAGTCACAAAGAAGGGCTGATAATAAGCAATGAAAGCAAAAAGATCAAAAACACTCATGTATTGCCAAGAGAACCATAAGTTCGGAAAAGATGTTGTACGCAATTTTCTTTAATTCAAGTGGGCCATTCGCTCAAGTGCCTTGTCCATCTGCTGATACAGTCACTGGCCGATTCTACAAGAATTCTGTACTGAAGAAAGTGAAAGAGTTTTACAATAAGAAACAACCAAGCAAAGTATGGTCAGGAGTCCACCTTTTACATGACAATGCCTCCCCTCATAAGTGTGAGGTTGTTAAGTCTTTTTTGGCTTCTGAAAAGGTGAAAGTTTTAAACCATCCACCTTATTCACCTGACCTGAGTCCCTGTGACTTCTTTTTATTTACAAGGCTTAAGAAAATGCTTTCTGGAAATAAGTATACGTCTAGAAGTTCTCTTGGCAGCGCTATTTATCAGTGTCTCCAACAGATACCAAAAGAAGACTATTTATCTGCTTTTCGCGACTGGGTAAAAAGGTTACAAAAATGTGTTTCAGTAAAGGGGTAATACTTTGAAGGTTTGTAATAAAACTATGTTTGATAAAACGTAGCACTGAAGTAATCCAAACCCGATGACAAAACTTTTTGCAGGACCCTCGTATCTCTATACAGAAAATTTTAAAAATCTTCTTGTCAGAAACCACTGGACTGATTTCAGTATAACTTGGCAGAAATGTTCCTTTGGAGACCCTTAACCAAGATTGTTCAAGCCATGATAATTCATTAAAAAAAATGGCTGCAAGGGGGCGGGGCTTATTTTCCCTATATATCTGTATAGATATAGCAGCCATTTACTTTGGTGACCCTCTACCAAATTGTTCAAGCCATCATGATTTGTCCAAAAACATGGCCGCTTGTATTATTTTTGTCAGAAACCACAAGACCAATTTTAATATAATTTAGCAGAAATGTTTCTTTGGTGACCCTCTACCAAGATTGTTCAAGGCATCATGATTGGCCAAAAAAGGCCCTCAGGGAGTGGGGCTTATTTTTCCTATATATCTTTATAGAAAGAAAGAAGATGAGATTGAAAAAAAATGGTTCACTGCTTGCCATATACGGCATTGCTACTCCATTTTATTGGACCATCAAGTCACTCTTGAACATAAAATTTATACAAAAATCTTTAAGCAGTGAACTTAGGTGAAACTTTAATAGTAAATATATAGGATCAGCATGATCTTCTTGTCTTATTTCTTCATAAGATTATGTTTCTTTCTCATTAGAACTGCTTCAAAGAGGAGATTTTAATGGGTACCCAGTGTATGTTTTGTTTGAGAAATAAGAAAACTATCAACACTTTAATCTCTAGTATAGTATCATCATTCTGTCTTTTTTGCACCTTTTTTCGTACACCTGTGTTCGGGAAGTGCAGAGTCAGTATTCTTTCTTATTCTTTTTTTATCAAGACAGCTGGCTACAACAAGGAGGAGTGCTTATTTTGACGTGGAAGTATTGTTATTTTCTTATTTCTGAGGAATTCCACTGCTTCCAGTTTCATTTCTAGCACACCAGGCCCATTCTGAAAACACTACTGCTTTAACCCTTAAGATGCCAAGAAAAACTACATCTGAAAATGTCATTTGTTTATGTTGTCTCCTGCATCTTCTTGCAAACTTTTCAAACATACTTTTTGCATATAGGCAAACAGTATGGACCCAGATCAGACTGCTCCTAGAGCCCAGTAAAGTTTGAAAAAATGATAACCTTGGGTTGACCTTGACCTTTTTTTACGTAAAGATCTTTTTTTTTTTTTTTTTTTTTTTCTTTACATAGACTCCTATAGGCAAAACTTTTAAAAATCTTCTGGTCTGAAACTAGAAAGCACAGGCTTTTGATACTTGATATGTAGCTTTATCTTGTGGACCTCTACGAAGATTGTTCAAATTATAGCCCTTGGGTCAAAAATAGCTCGACCGGGTCACTTTTTTACATAGACTATAGGGAAAAACTTTAAAAATCTTCTTGTCTGAAACAAGAAGGCCCATGCCTTTGATATGTGGTATGTAGCTTCATCTAGTGGACCTCTACCAAGATTGTGCAAAATACAGCCCTGGTATCAAAAATGGCCCCACTCAAGGGTCACTTGTTTTCCATAGTCTCATTTAGGGAAAAACTTTAAAAGTCTCTTTGTCTGAAAACTAGAAGGCCCAGACCTTTGATATTTGGTATGTAAACTTTAGCTAGAGGACCTTTACTAAGATTGTTCAGATTATGGCCCTGGGGTCAAAATGGCTCCATCTTGAAGGTCATTTGTCTTAAATAGACTCTTATGGGGAAAGACTTTAAAGACCTTCTTGTGTGAAGCTCTGAAGGCATAGGCCTTTGACATTTGGTACTTCATCTAGTGGACCTTTACCAAGATTGTTCACATTATAGCCCTGGGGTAAAAAATGGCCCTGTCCCAAGGGTCACTTGTTTTACATGGACACATGAGGAAAAACTCTAAAAATCTTCTGATGTGAAAGTAGAAGGCACAGGCTTTTTGGTACTTGGTATGTCATTTTATCAAAGCCATATTTTATGTGAAGTTTCTGTTTTGCCAAATTAATTAAAGCTAAATTCCATACTAAGTTACAGTCCAAGGGTTTTTCAAACTGTACCAGCTACCATACTCATACGTTTCATTCTTTAAAAATGTTAATATCAGCTTGCTCAAAACAAATAGTCTCAGGTGAGCTACAGGACCTTTGGTCCTCTGGTTTAACTTTGTTAAGCTTACTATATTTTAACCCTTTCGCTGCCAAGCTAATTCCTATAGGGATTGCCAAGTGTGCACGACGTCGACGTCTTCGATAAACAACTTCTAACGTTGACGTAAACCTGCTGAGACGTTAACGTCAGTAAACATTACGCGCCGAATTTCATTTGTAATCGCACCACTTCTGAGAGCGATATGCACAAGCGATAACACAAAACGGCTGAAAGCTAGTTGGTAGCATGGTTAATTTTGCATACACATAACATGTCAGTGTTTCTTTGTCAATCAGTGTAGCTTTCAATCAACCAGTGTAACTATCAAACAGACATAAAACACATGTTCAATGGCGGTTCGCTGCAGCGATTTGATCACTCAACTTTACGGTCAAAGCATCCGTTTTGTAACAAACGCCTTCAACAGATAGACCATATAAATTGAAGGTATTTTCTTGATTTTGGTTCATGCCTGGCTGAGAAAGATAATTTGGGACTAGTTTTTTGTGTGTGTGTTTTTTTTTTTTTTTTGTTTTTTTTTTGTTTTTTTTTTCAATTGAAATTGATAATGATAATTTTTATAATAAAATCAATAAAGATAATAATAGTAATAATTTAATAACAATGGCAAGTCCAAGCAATGAACATCCTTGTAAACCCCACTTTATTTAGTGAAATGTGGGGTTTACTAGGGTAGAGATTATTTCGTTTTATGCCTGTTTCAAAATATAGATTGTGGGTACTTGTTAGAACCGCATCGATGAAACAGTTCTAACGAACACACACAATCTATGTTTTGAGCAGAAATAACAAAAATATCACAAATTTTCATCGGAAACATGCCATTTATAGAGCCAGTCAATTTTGTCTTCTAATTTATAGGCATATTTACCCAATGGACCGCCCTGAGGCTGCTATTCTCTTGCAGTTTCTCGTACGTTTGTCGGTTTGGTATTGTTGGTACACTCGCAACTTCGAATGTGTGTGTACCGTCGTCTCATCTTATTTTGTTTGGTGGCTTGGGGTGTTTGTGGCTTTTCTGAGCAACCCTTTCTCACTATTCTGAACATTGAACTTATTTTGCTTATCACGTGAACAAGCCCGTGCAATTAAGATCTTGTAAACCCCATTTTATATAGAGGAAAGTGGGTTTACCTGGGTATACAGTCAAACCTGTCTTAAGCAGCCACCCATGGGAAGCTTAAAATGTGGCTGCTGAAGGCAGGTGGCTGCTTAATACAGTTCAAATATATAAGTCTATGAATTTTGGGGCAACTTTCCTCTGGCTGCTTAATACAGGTTGGCTGCTTAATAGAGGTGACCACTAACACAGGTTTGACTGTATATTATTTTTCATATATCTGTTCAAAAATATAGATTGTGGGTACTCGTTAGAACCGCCTCATTGAGCTATGTTTTGAGCAGAATTAAGAAAATATCACAAAATAACATCTAAAAAAAGCCGTTTTTAGAATGTTGCCTTATTATCCTAATGAATAGTTTGGTTAATCCTTCCGAAATAACGAGCAATGTCGTACTCACCTGACGAATAGTTGTGGAGGAAGTTATCAAATATAACAGACCATGATATAAAGTAACAATTTTTCTCCTTTGGAAACAAATATATACACTAGAAAACTCGAAAATACAATAACAGGTCCAAACATCTCTCTCTCTCTCTCTCTCTCTCTCTCTCTCTCTCTCTCTCTCTCTCTCTCTCTCTCTCTCTCTCTCTCTCTCTCTCTCTCTCTCATAGTACTCTTTATATCTCATTTCACTCCTTCCTCTCTCACTGTTCTCCTCTCCCACTCCTCACTTTTCTCTTTCACTACTCTCTGTCCTCTCCTCTTTCCATCTTTCTACTCTCTATTTTATCCTTATCTGTTCAGTCATTACTCAATCTGTCCTCTCACTACTCCTGTCTCTCTCACTTTCTTCTTCACTTCCTCTCTTCTCTATATCCTCTCTCTCTCTCTCTCTCTCTCTCTCTCTCTCTCTCTCTCTCTCTCTCTCTCTCTCTCTCTCTCTCTCTCTCTCTCTCTCTCTCTCTCTCTCTCTCTCTCTCTCTCTCTCTCTCTCTCTCTCTCTCTCTCTCTCTCTCTCTCTCTCTCTCTCTCTCTCTCTCTCTCTCTCATACTCTGTCACCCTGTCCCTCTATCCCCTTCATCACTCATTTATATCTCACTGCTGTCTAGTCTCTCCCTCCTCTCTTTTCTGTTCTCGTTTTCTCTTACTCCTTTTTTACTGCCACTCACTTCTATTAAATAATTTGATCCAACGTCTTCAACGAAAAAAATATATATAAACATTACGTTCATAAATGCTAAAACAGTGTTTTCGCCTTTCTTGTTTTTTAAACTCACTCTTCCCCATACATGTCTGTGGAAAAGTTTTAAAACTAAACCGACGACGATTATGTAATATGTCCCATGCCTGTCCGATCTTCTGCAACGGCTCCAAATCGCAAAATAAGAATTTGCTTCGGCAGACTAAGACATTTTGACGTTTGATACACCCCTTCGAGACATATATAACAGTGCATACATCACTAAACAAAACAAAGGGAGACAAATTAATGCAAAACTTTGACACAATTGTTAATTAACGTCGGATGGACGGACGGAGAGGCGAAAGGAAGGAAAGACGAAAACTATATTACCCTAGACATGATTCCTCTACCGAGGTTATAACAAAGTTCGTTTCTTATTCACTAAGAAAAC